>JAZKJV010001898.1:345000-647826 GCA_037367405.1 Ottelia alismoides | reverse complement strand
TTGGATCGTCAGATCCAACGGTCCTCCGTCGTCTCCTTCCTCCGGTCGAGTTCCTCTCCAGGCGTTTCGGCTTGTAACGCCTCCGCCCCTTCCTTTTTTGGCCGTCACTCCGACCACTCCCTCGAGCTCCTAACGCCCCTCCACGTAGCCCTTTCTTCCGTCTCCCTCGCGTAACCTCCATCTCCACCCACCATCACTCCCATCGCCATCATTCCCCACTTGAAACCGCCTCGCTAACACCGTAACTCCCAAACTCCTCCACCTATAAAACCGCCCTCCCCGCAACCACCACCCCTGGTCCACCAATTTGGGCTCTAGCCCAGTCTCCCCCTCCCCTCCGGTGACAGCGGAGAGGGCGGGGCGTCGAGGCAAAGACGGCTAAAGCTCGGTGTCGACCCACGGCCGATGTGGCCGTGTCGCGGTGTTCTTGAGCACCTCCGAGCTCGCTGGAGATGGCTGACCAGCTGGGCGACGACCGGAGTATCCTCAGGGTGCTCATCCCAAGCCAAAACCTCCGCCAACTCCTCGCTTCGGCGAGGAGACTTTTTCTTATAATTTTGTTGAATTATTCCGCCACCTCAGGTCACCTCCCCCTCCATCTGACCACCTTCAGACCTTCGCCCGACCACTCCGATCCTCGCCAACACCCTCCGACTCCACCTTCCCTTCTTCACAACCATGTCGACCTTCCGCCACCTCCTCCTCTGCTCCGCCAGGGGATGAGACCCTGGTCCTTCACTCCGATCACCTCGCCAGGACCCCATTCCACTCACGACACTCGCACGAGCTTCAGCCTGACTAACAAGTGCAGGAATCCCGTCAATGGCTGAAGTTCACGTCGGGGCTACTTCAAGCCTCGATCCTCCGGCGAAGCTCCATCGACAGCCCACGCCAATCACCTCTGGAGCATCGCTGCACCTCCAGCTCCTTCGCGAGAACCTCAACATTCTTCTCCGATCTTCGGAGGGACTCGCGGAGCCTGGCGGAGCACTAGGGGGCACACCGGAGCCCCGTCTTCTCCGGTGGCCCGCGGCGGAGGACGAAGAACAGTTACCGTCCGATCATCTGGATCGGACGGTTCTGATGCTGACACGTGGCGGTCCAGACCTCCAAACGAAGCTACAGGCTTGGGTCATCCGAGCCTCCTGACAGACCTCCAGACAGCTGCCACGTGGCCCGAGCCAAAGGAGTCGTCCCGAGCCTGAGTCCTCACGTGCCCCGCACGTGAGGGCTTGGGTAAATTACATGAAAGACCCTGGGAGAGCTGGAATTTGCAGATTGGTCCCCAGGCACGTGCCTCACGTGCGTGCCTGGGTATTTTACAGGGACGCCCTCGAGCTTTTGAAGAATTGCAAATACACCCTTGCGCGTAAATGGACAAATTACAATTGGGCCCAGGCGGTTTTTGGTATTTACATTTAGGTCCTTCCAGGGACCTAAATGTAATATTTATCCTTTACTTTCCTCGCATTTTTATTACATTTATGCCCTTGCACTGTTTTTATCATAACTTGAGCATCATAGGTCCAAATTGCATGATTTTAGTGTCGTTTTGATCCTTGTCTTGTCCTCTACATCTTAGCATCTTTATTTGTCTCATTTGACATTCTTTTAATTGAAGTAATTTTTTATGTGTTAATTGAGACCCGCTCTTCTTGCCTTGCTGTGATGTGATGACCGCTTTCTAATGATATGTTAAAATTGACTCTAATTTCATTATACATTCTGATGCTCATAATTTTAGGGTATAATTGTAGTCTTTTATCATCATGCATATTCCTTTGCATTATTCGCTCATGTACCATTTTAACTTGCATAAAAACAAAAAAAATACATGCATCATGGCATTGCCTTGTAAATAGCATAGTGCATTGTAAATTGCATATGGACCTGAAATTGAAATTAATTGATATTATACCTTCATGAATCAAAATTCAAAAGCTATAATTAAGCAGCTGTATCCCTGTGTTCGACCTTGGTACACTTACCAAGTATAAATATTCCACAGCATTCAAAGACTGTGGTTTTTGCTGAACAAAATTCGCCTCCTGTGCTACAACATTATTCATCGTTATTTTAGAGGCGAATTTTTGCGTTCATCAGGTATATCTATGGACTTTATGACGGGACTTCCTAAGACCACTAGTAGTCATGATGCCATTTGGGTCGTGGTTGATAGGCTTACTAAGTCAGTACATTTCATACCTGTGAGTATGGCATGCACTCTCTTATAGCTTGCAGTGATCTTTATTAAGGAGATTGTCAGACTTCATGGGTTGTCGAAGCAGATTGTATCTGATCGTGATCCAAGGTTCACCTCTCACTACTGGAGAGAATTCATGAATTCTTTAGAAGTGCAACTATGCTTTAGTTCTGCTTACCATCCACAGACTGATGGATAATTTGAGAGGACGATTCAGACACTAGAGGATCTTCCTCGAGCATGTGTGCTGGAGTGGAAAGGGTTGTGGAAGGACCATTTGCCATTAGCAGAGTTTACATACAATAACAGTTACCATGCCAGCATAGGCATGGCTCCTTTTGAAGCGTTATACGGAAGGCGGTGTTCTATACCTCTGAGTTGGTAAGAGGTTGGATATAACCTTTTACATAAGGTAGAGTACTTGGAGAAGACTGCTAAGGCAATTAAGATAGCTCGGAGAAATCGCTTACTGCACAGAGTAGGCAAAAGATCTATAGCGATCGACGACGCACTGATCTTAGTTTTGAGGTTGGAGATTTTGTCTTCTTGAGAGTTTCTCCCATGAAGGGAGTTTAGCGGTTTGGAGTGAAAAGAAGATTAGCACCACGGTTTGTCAGACCTTTTGAGATTCTCGACAAGATTGGTAAAGTTTCATACCGTATTGCACTTCCTCCTCATCTTGCTGATGTGCATGATGTTTTTCACATCTCCAACTTGAGAAAGTACATTCATGATCCATCGCATGTGATTAATTATGATGATCTTCACATGGACACTGACTTGAGTTATCCGAAGGAACCGGTCCAGATCATCGATCGCTTAGTGAAGAAGTTAAGATATAAGGAGATACCTTTGATGAAGGTCCTTTGGCAACGACACAACTCTGAGGAGGCCATCTGGGAACCCGAGGCAGATATACAGCGTGACTATCCACACCTTTTTGAAGGTAATCTAAAATATATATATATATTTTTTGGGTTGTTATCTTTTGCTCGATAGGGTCCAACCTTTTTAAGGTTGTTATCTTACACCTTTGCATCCTAAGTCTCGGGGACGGGACTGATTTTAAGGTTGTTATGATGTAACACCTCACTTTTTTTTGATTTTTCCGAAGCCTTAAAACCTATCCAATATTATACTCAAAAGAAGCATCTCGTCGCAAGCTTTCCAACGAGTCCAAAAACACGTAATTCCGAGTTAGGATGTGGGAGATATGCCTGTTTTGGTGAAGATGGGTCATGGATATTGAGGGGAATAATGGTTACGGGATTAGATAAGTTAATCACGAATTAAGGTTATTTTAGGGACCCTAAAACTAGGTATTTAGTCCTAACCTATAATAAGACCCCCATCCTTCATCTCATCTCATTCCCACTTCTTTCCAAACCCTAATCCATCCTTTTCTTCCTCTGCAAGTCATTCACTTATCTATTTTCCCTCTCCTTCTTCAGAGAATCAAGGAGAGAACGGTGCCACTACCATTATCAAAAGCTCTCAAAGTCACGTAGCTTCGCGACAAGAAGAAGACGAGGAAGGCCATCGCAAGGGAAAGGTAACCCTCTTATTGGATTCGTGATCATGCGATCGAGCACGTGGATCAAAGACGTGCACGAGTATAGGTAACGGATCTTGACTTCTCTCTATCCTTCTTGCATATCTTGAGATATTGGAGAATGTGGTTTGGGGGATGTTTTCTTGATTTTGATCTGACCCCAGGATCCCCTCTTGCTGTTGGTATATCTTGAATCAAATCGTTTTCTTTCACAGATTATCTTACACAAATAAAATTGGAGGAAGATCTTGTACATAGGCGTGATGTATCGTTTAGGTTTTCACATAAAATGAATATGATAGTACTGTCGGTGGTATGCACGAGCCTTAATTTATGGTTTTAAGAAATATGGTCTTAATAGGTATAGGTACCGAACTTGAGTCTTCATGTTAATCTTGAGTACCTAAACGACCAAAGAATGTCAAGATGTCTTAGTTGTTTTTATCTCAACTTTTCATCGTTGAGAAAATGTTGAGGCGACGGTTAGATTCATAACTTGGATAGGAAATTTTTTCCCCTTTATTTTCTTAGTCATCCGTTGTTTATATACAATGCAAAAGTATATGCAAATATGCTAATAATAAGTATAGGGGGTAGCTTATG
Organism: Ottelia alismoides; assembly: GCA_037367405.1. Lineage (NCBI taxonomy): Eukaryota > Viridiplantae > Streptophyta > Magnoliopsida > Alismatales > Hydrocharitaceae > Ottelia > Ottelia alismoides. The sequence goes on along the minus strand of JAZKJV010001898.1, from coordinate 643,468 downwards.
TTAGTAATTATTTAATGTATATATTAAGATTTGAATGCGGAGTTCATCAGGGCATGCATATCTTACATCTTGGACTGGATATTCATGTGCTAAGAGCATGTGGATAATTTTGAAGAAAGTTGTATTGTTACGAAGGACAGCAATTTTGGTGGAGATGGGTTTTAAATATGTGGTATATATTTTTGAATTAATTAGAATTCATCACGAGGAAAAATATCGGGTATACATAATTTCCGGCAAGGAGATAACTAAGGGTATATCTATACCGGGTCTCTGTCTGTGTAGTTAAGGTCGACATGGTTTTCTATCGCCGTGAGTTAGGGCCGACTAAATACAGATTAATACAATTTACTGGAAGTTATTAATGTCAGCTTTTCTTTATAATTGTACAAAGTTTATCCGTCTTGTGCCTTTGATACTTTGCCTACAATATATTATATAGAAGTCCCCTCCAAAGTTTATAAAGAACTTTATCTAATTTCAAGTTATACATACCAGTGCTAAGATGCGAAACTGCCACCTGAACATCCTGACTTATGAATCACTTAGATAATATATTATGACGTTGTACGCCTTTGGTTTTCATAAATAAATAACATTATGCGAACGTCGTTGAGGAGATTATATTAAAAACATGTTGGGGGCAGATTGAGAAGTATAGTTAGACCTTCATAACTCGATCTCCGAGTTATTGTAGCATTGAGTAAGGAAACTGAGCTAAAGTTCTATAGTCTTGTTTAAACTGTGCCTGGAGAGGAAACAATGCTTTTGGTATTTTGCATGTGAAGGCATATCTCGAAAACAGTATGGCCTACCTTTCGGTTATGATTAAGGGATTTTTTGTTTAATAATGATGTATTGTTATTAATTCCTAACGGTGTAGATATGTCTCAAATCTAATACTTGAGCTATTAATAACTATACATATGTAGTGTCGGAATGATAAATATCACAAGGCGAGTGCACACCCTTGTGATCCGGTTAGGCCAACAGGGAGTCATCCCCACTTGAGGGGCATCATAGAGTGGGGTGGTGGTAGGTACTTTGGTAGAATTGAGGTGGATGCACGCGTGCATTGCACCATACGGATCCGTTTTGTTGCACTTATTAGGGAGCGAGCGAGACTCCTCCGGCAGACTCGATTGACAGAGTTACAACTCATTGGGCATGTATGCCGTCTCGAGTGTCAGAGTACTACCAACTAGACCAGCTGAAGGATCACGCTTGCGCACATGTTTTAGGTTGCATTCTAAATGGAGTGTTGCAAGCTTCATTCCTAGTGCAGGCCTTCTCCTTTGACGAGCGAGTCCGGGATAAGTAAAAAAAATATGGACTAAGATGTGTTAAAGAATTGGTCTTGATTGCATATGTGTTAAAGGCCTAAAATATAAGTGATTGTATACTGCTATATGCTTTTAAAATGGTCTCTCCTAAACTTTTTCAGTTACTGCATTTGCATTACCTACCTATAATCTCTTGATTTATAGTTTACCTTATCCTTACTAGGTCATGACTCACAAATTACATTCTTTAGAAATCCAACAGGAAGTGCAGAATAAGTGACGGAGGCTCGCATTTTCGGTGGTGCATCTGTAGGACATTGTTGAGATTGAGTCTTAGTGCTATAGTTGTTTTATTTCCCTCTGTTTCATCTATTATGATGTCATAAAGAGACTATGAGGTTTTATTGTTATCCTTCTTTGGACATCTAGTTATCAATGGAAGTTTAATTTTTCCTATAATTCTTTTTGTATGAATGGTATATCATGCAGATTGTCTATAATTGTTATTGGGTAATAACGTGAATGGGTGTTGAGATGCGCTCCCGACGGCGGGGCATTACACTTAGTCAGTGCAGAATCCCAAGCTGAGAAGACACTCGACTTTCCAGATCCGCTCGGGGATCCATGGTCTGGTTTCAGGAACCGGGCGCACTGACCCTTGTGTCTTAAGACCCGTCTCCTCGGTCAGATCCGCGGCCCTGGACTCGCCATCCTAGACCTCTCGTTACAAACCTGATTGCCCCCCAGAGGGGCGTCATTGGGCGATGCGGATCTCCTGATAGTCATGGCATCACCACCCGCAAGCCGGGAGTGACTCGAGGACATGGCCGAGTTTGGGGCTTCAGTAGGTGACTCCATAGAGCATGGGAATACGACGATGGATTCGACGGACGAGGGTGTCTCGGCGGAGGCACCATTGGCCTCGACGGAGGATCTGGGTGCCTCGGTAGAGGCCTCTGCATGGGAGATGGAGATGATTCCGTCGCCGCTTATACGAGTCAGGAAAGAGGACCACCTGGGGGAGGAGTAGGGCAGGGGGCCGGATGTAGCTTGATGGGAGCTGAAAGCGTGCTTGAGATTTTACCGCGGAGCGCAGGAAGTGGGGGATCTAGATTCGGTGCTTCCTATACGAGGAAAGGCGCCCTTAGGTCGGAGAGAAAGAGGAGTGCTGCATTGTTTGCTTCGACGGTGCGTAAGGGCTCTTTGCACCGGTCGTCCCCCGGATCCAGCACTTCACCAATCACGTACAATAGTTACGGAGTTCTGAACAGGAGCGTGGCAGAGAGGCTGGGGTTGGTCCCGCCAAGGAGGTTGAGCCAGATTGTCCCTTTATGAAGATGTTATCTTGGAACGTCAGGGCGTTGGGCCACCCTGAAAAGGGTTGGGGGTTAGGAACCTAATAATGGAGACTGGTATGGACATTTTTCTTCTTTAGGAGACTTAGTTGTTGAGATGCGAGGATACTGTCAGACGAGGGCTGGATGGAAGTGAATGTTTTAAGCTGATTGAACTGGAGGCCCATGGTGCTTCGGGTGCATTGCCGACTTGATGGTTGAAAGATAAGTTTGACATGCTGACGACGTCCAAGTATTTATTTTGTTTGTCTGTGGGATTGAGAAGGAAGGTGAATGGTCTGTGCTTCTTGTCACGAATGTCTATGGCCCGATGGGTGTGTAGAGAGGGGCTCTTTGGCGGCAGAGCTGGAGGAGTTGGGTGCAACAAGCATAACTTGGGTCTGGATCATTGGTGGGGACCTGAATGTGACTCTACTTCCTGATGACCGACCACAACAGGGTGGTGGTATGGATTCAGGTTCGGAGGCCTTCAGAAAAGTGGCCCACTCTTTGGGCCTATCGATTAATGATGTGGTTCGGTGTGCCTTTACTTGGTAGAATGTGAGGTCACGATCCAGACTGGATCGTTTCTTGTTGTCACTTGAAGGGGTGGAGTCATTCCCTCTATCTCGGGCTAGGGCGCTACTACGAGCATATTCTGATCACACATTGATCCTTAGTGAAGGTGGAAATTTTGGAGGTGTTGAATGAGTTCAGGGAAGGGAACGGAGGCTTCGAGAATGTTAATCATACATTGTTGATCCTCCTATAAAGGAGTCTCCAGTAAGGGCGGAGGAATTCAGTCTGATTGCCCTAATGCTCCCTACTTTATAGTGGCTAAATATCTAGCAAACAGACTCAAGGTGTTGTTGGACTTAGTTGTGGTACAGGGGCAGTCGACGTTCATTCCGGGGCATCAGATGGCGAACGGGTTAGTCATGGCGTCATAGAGTTGCCTTGATTGGAATCGGTTGAAGAAGGAGGTGCTTTGGAAGATCAACTACGTCAAAGCATATCATTGTGGTGATTGGAGATTTTTGTGGGCATCTCTGCAGCGGAGGGTATTCGCAGAGGTTTGTGTGGAATTGATGAAGAAATGCGTCACTAGCTCCTCCAAATCGATCTTGGTGAATGACTATTCGGAGAGGAGCTTCCTTTAGCCTTAGTGGAGTGTCCATTAGGGGTGCCCGCTAGCTCCTATGCTCTTTGTCCTGGTGGCGGATGCTCTGGCAGTTTTGTCTCGGTGTGCGGTGAAGACAGAGTGGTGTAAAGGCTTTCGATTGGGGGATATCTATATCCCTTTGCTTCAGTATACAGATAGTACGATCTTATTCCTTGGAGGCTCAAAGGAGTAGAGCTGCAACGTGACGCACCTGGTCGATATTTTTAGCGGTCAATCTGGTCTTGAGGTCAATATGCACAAGTCGGAGGTCATTATGTTTGGGATGGATGACGCAGAATGCACCAGATTCGTGGAGTGGGATGAGTGCCCCCTGGGGGAGTCTCCTTTCTCCTACTTGGGGGTGTCGATGGTGGCAGGGAAGTTAAAAAAGTCAGATTGGGAAAGTGTTGTACACATAATGGAGCAGATTGACTTGCTGGAAGGCGGTCACCTTATCTCGGGGTGGGAAGCTGACTCTCCTGACGCATGTACTCACATTCATCCCTATCTTCTTCTGCTCGACTCGGTTGATGCCCGTTAGGGTTATGATGAAGGTTGAGTCTTTCATGAGAACCTTCTTTTGATCGGACGGTAAACAACAGAGGTCCAGGTTGCATCTGGTGAGTTGGGATGAGATGACAAAGGGGGTAGCGAAGGGGGTCTTGGGGTACATGATAAGACCGACCGCATAGGAATCCATCTAGCTCAAATAATTCTGTAGTCCAAAACGGGCTCCTCCAGATCAGCCCCACGTATCCTGACGAGTGACTGATAAACCTTCTTTATAGAAAAGCTCCCCTCCATCCATGTAAAATGATCCTTTTCCTTGTCGAGGCCATCAACATCCGCTAGATCCCTCAAGAGTGCCACGGTCTCATTCTATCTCTGGTCCAACAAAGAAGAAGCGAAGGTTGGGTACCAAGAGCCCACCGACCAAACCCATCATAGCATTCTTGTCACCCGCGATAGCGAAGAGGCACGAGTATCTCTCACTAAGAGGATCCATCCCCAACCAATCATCTTTCAAGAAGCCAAAGTCGTGCCCATCACCCAGCGTCAGTCTTATGAGAACACTCAGCTCCGGCATGACAATAGAGATCCCTTTCCAAACATACATACATATATACATTCATATATGCATTACATTCAAACATACATTCCATTCATTCTTATATTACATTCATACATTACATTCATAAATACATTACACTCAAATATACATTCATATATATATATATATATATATATATTCCATTCATGCATACATTATATACATGCATTACATTCATACATATATTACATACATTCACAAATTACATTCATACATTACGCTCATAAATACGGTCATCCACTACATTCGTACATTACGTTGATACATTACATTCATTACATTCATATCTACATTCATACATTACGTTCATACATTACATTCTTTCATTACAATCATATATACATTACATACATAACATTCTTACATACGTTACACATATTGCATTCATACATACATTACATTCGTACATTACATTCATACATACATTCATACAATCCATTCATACATTACATTTATACATAAATCATTACATTCATTACATACATTACATTCATTCCTAGAGACATTCATACATTCATATTACATTACACTCATTAAATTCATTCATTCTACATTCATACATACATTGCATTCATACATACATATATTACATACACACATACATTACATTCATACATACATTACATTCATACATACATTATACACATACATTACATTCATTCATTACATTCATTATATACATACATTCAAACAATACATTCATTACATACATACATTACATCCATTCATTACATACATTCATTACATACATACATTCATACAAACATACAAACAAACATGCATACATACATACATGCATTACATTAATACATACATTACATTGATACATAATTACATTCATACATACATCACATACATCCATACATCACATATATTCATAAAATACATTCATACATACAATACATTTATACAATACATTCATGCATCACATACAATACATTCATACATACATTACATACATACATATATTACATTCATTCATTCATTACATTCATTATATACATACAGTCATACAATATATTAATTACATGCATACATTACATACATACATACATACATTCATTCATACATACATACATACAAACATACATATATGTATTACATTAATACACACATTACATTGATACATACATTACATTCATAGATACATCAGATACATTACATACATTCATACATTACATACAATCATGCATTATCTTCATTTATACATTCATACATACACTCATACATACATAACATTAATACATATATTACGTTTATACATACAATACATTCATACATTACAATCATACATTATAGTCATACATTACATTAATTACATACATACATTATATTTACTACATTCATTACATATTTACATTACATTCATTACATACATACATTACATACATTCATGCATACATATATACATACATTCATACATTACATACATTCATACATATATTTATAAATATATTCAAACATTCTTACATACATTCACACATTACATTCATACATACATTTATACATTGCATTCATAGATACAATAAATTCATTACAATTATTCATACATTACATTCAAACATATATTATATTCATACATACATTACATACATGCATACATTACATTCGTGCATTACATTCATATGTATGTTACATATATTACATTTATACATATGTTACATATATTACATTCATACATACATTACATCCGTACATTACATTCATATATACATTCTTACATTACATTCATACATTACAATTATATACAAATTCATTACATTCATTACATACATTTATACATTTATACATACATTCATACATTCAATACATTCATTTATACTATGTTCATTTATACTACATTCATACATACATTATATTCATACATTCATTACATACATTCATTAAATGCATTCATAAATTCATACATACATAAATTAATACATAGATTACATTCCTTCGTACATTCATACATTGCATTCATACATTCATACATACGTTCATTCATTTCATTCATACATTATATTACATACATACTTACATACATACACTACATACACACAAACATTACACACAAACACATTACACCCACCCACACACGCACACACATCACACACACACACATTACATTCATACATACATAGCATCCATACATACATTCCTAAATTACATTAATCCATTAGATTCATTACATACATACATACATACATTCATACATTCATACATTATATTACATACATATTTACATACACTACATACACACACACATTACACACAAACACATTACACCCACCTACACACGCACACACATCACACACGCACACACATTACATTCATACATACATAATATCCATACATACATTCCTAAATTACATTCATCCATTAGATTCATTACATACATACATTCATACATTACACTCATACACTACATACATACACACACATTATACACAAACGCATTACATCCACCCACAGACACACGCACATCACACACGCCCACACATTACATTCATACATACATAACATCCATGCATACATTCCTAAATTACATTCATCCATTACATTCATTACATATGTACATACATACATTTATACATTACACTCATACATTACATTCATTCATTACATTCATTACATACATACATACATTACATTCATAACGTACATACATAGATTCATTTATACATTACATTCATATATACATTCATACATTACAGTCATTACATACATACATTACATACTTACATACATTCATACATACATTCATACATTAGATTCAATCATTAAATTTATCACATTCATTACATACATTAAATTCATTACATACATTCATGCATACATTCATACATTACACTAATTACATACATTCATACAATACATTCATACATTACGTTCATTACATTCATTCATATAATACATACATACATTACATTCATTACATGCATACATTACATTCAAACATTACATTCAAACATTCAATACATTCATACATTACATTCAAACATTTATTACAACCATACATTACATTACGTACAACCATACATACATACATTACATACATTCATTACATACACATATACATACATTACATCCATACATTACACTACATACATAAATACATACATACGTATGTACATTACATTCATACATATATTACAATAATACATTACAGTCATACATATATTACATTCATATATACATTCATTGGGAACAATGGGAGAGTGATGTGAAGGCTCCTTTGGCGAGAGGGGAGAGCGAGGTGGAGGCTCCATCGGCGTGAGGGGATAGCAGGGTGAAGGCTCTAACGACACGACGGGAGAGAGGGGCTAAGGCTCCTTCGGAGAGAGGGGTGAGAGTTACTGCGGAGACCTTACTAGCAAGGGAGGATGGGTGGAGGTCGTAGCTTGAAGGGGCTCGCACCGCAGGAAGGCATGGAGAGGCGACCGCAGGATTTGACTCAGCATCCATCACACGAATGTAGTTAGAATGACTTGACAGAAGAGATGGTGATGTTACGAGAGTGTCCTCGTAGTAAAGTTTGATCTTGATTGGTCGTTTGTCAATCAACAAAATCTCCTATGTTTCGAACTTCTTTTGAATGAGATCTTTTTCTCATACAATCATTATTGTTAGAAGAAAGGAGTCTTCGTTATGATAATAAGAAAACCCTAGGCTCTCTTATATAGGGAGAGGCCATAAGGGTAAATTACATGGATGTCTAAATAGAAGAGAGAAATAGAAACCAGGTACATAAACATATAATAATAGTAGAAACTATCTCTACACTCCCCCTCAAGGTGGAGCATAGATGTTGATCATGCTCAGCTTGGATGAACATCTCTGGAATGGTCCTCTGAGCAATAGCTTGGTGAATACATCGGCAGTCTGATCTCCTGAGCTAACATGGGCTGTGGATATCAATCCTCTCTGGATCAGGTCCCTAGTGTAATGGCAGTCAACTTCAATATGCTTGGTCCTCTCATGAAAAGCTGGATTGTTGGCAATGAACAATGCTGCCTGATTGTCACACTGAAGCTTCATAGGTAGAGGTACTGCTACATGTAGATCTTCTAATACGGAGCGAACCCACATCATTTCCGTGCTGGCTTGGGCCATTGCCCTGTATTCGGATTCCGCACTGGATCTTGCCACCACCGTTTGTTTCTTGCTTTTCCAAGAAACCAGAGAGCCTCCAACAAAGACTGCAAACCCTGAGGTTGATTTCCTATCCTTAGGGCATCCTGCATAATCTGCGTCTGCACATGCTGAGATGGATAAGTCTGCACCCTTTCTGAATAGTAGCCCTAATCCAGGAGTAGACTTCAGATACCTCAGTATCATGTGTATAGCATCCATGTGAACCTGTCTCGGCTGCTCCATAAATTGACCCACCCGGCTAACTGCAAATTGAATGTCTGGGCGAGTTATGGTGATGTAGAGGAGTTTGCCCACCATCTCTCTATATCTCCTCTTATCTACTTCATCAGTATCACCATCATATAACTTCATGCTGGGGTCCATGGGGATGCTTGATGGTTTGCAACCATCCATACCAGTCTCAACCAGGAAGTCTGTAATGTACTTCCTTTGTGTCATCACCAAACCATGTGCATTCCTTGCAAATTCCAACCCCAGAAAATATCTTAGGGTTCCAAGATCCTTTGTAACAAACTGACGACCTAGGAATGCCTTCGCCCTCGCTATGCCCTGAATATCGTCTCCTGTAACTAGAATATCATCCACATAGACCATTATGACAACCGTACATCCCGAGGACTTCTGGACGAACAACGAATGATTAGCATTGGACCTCTTGAATCCTTGGTATTCAATTAGGTTGGACAGCTTCTGGAACCACGCTCGTGGACTCTGTTTAAGGCCATATATAGCCTTGTGAAGTCTACAGACCATATGCTTCTCCCCCTCAGCAGTAAACTCGGGTGGCTGCTGCATGTAGACTTCCTCCTGTAAGTCCCCGTACAGAAATGCATTCTTGACATCTAGCTGAGAAATGCTCCAGTCACGAACCACTGCAACAGACAGGAGGATACGGAGAGTCGAGTGTCTCGCCACTGGAGAGAATGTATCCATGTAATCAACGCCATATGTCTGTGTAAATCCACGGGCGACCAAGCGTGCTTTGTACCTATCCAATGTGCCATCTGCGTGATATTTGACGGTGAAGACCCATTTGCAGCTCACAACGGATGCATCTGGAGGTGCAGGGACCAAAGACCATGTGCCACGGGACTGCAAGGCCCCCATTTCTTCTTCTATAGCTAATCTCCAGCATTCACTCTTCAAGGCTTCCTGATATGTCCGTGGTATGTCCACGGAAGACAAAGCTGTGGCAAACTTCTGGAAATCTCCTGTGAGCCGGTGAAAGGAAACCTGTGAAGCAAGTGGATAGGATGTACACTGTCGTCCCTGTTTCCGAATAGCAATCGGAACATCAAGATCATCATCTGGGTCCGCCTGTGAGGAGTCATCCTGCATATGTACCACACCTGACCCGTCATTAGGAACATCATCTGAACATACCTGAGGCGTAGTGATTGGCTCATGAGCTGCCCGAGCAGGACCTGACCGACGCGTATAGTGGTTAGGAAATGGTGATATGATTTGCCGTGGAATGGGTGGAGGTGGAGGTGGTGGGGGCGGTGGTGCTGGCATGGGAACTGACACAGGAGACGAGTCAGGTGACAAACAAGTAGGTGGTGGTGGAACCAAAATATCATCAGTTGTGGTGGATGGTTCCATTCTGTCCCCAGCTGGTGAGAAATACATAACCGACTCAAAGAAAGTGACAGCCGCACTAACAAAGTACCTGTTGGTTGTAGGATCATAACACCGGTATCCCTTCTGGGTTCTGGAATACCCAACAAAGACACACTTGACTGCTCTTGGAGAGAGCTTGTCAAGTCCAGGAGATAGACGATGAACAAACGCCACAGCGCCAAAGACACGTGGTGGCAGTGAGAATAGCTCCTTGTCCGGAAAAATAAGTGAAATGGGTATCTTCTCTCCAAGAACAGAGGACGGCATTCTATTGACTAGATAGCATGCAGTAAGGACAACATCCCCCCAGAAAGAAATAGGAGCACAACTTTGAATCAACAAGGTACGAGTGATATCCAAGAGATGGCGATGCTTTCTTTTCGCCACACCATTTTGTTGGGACGTATATGCACAGGTGGTTTGATGAATAATACCCTTCAATGACAGAAATTGACAAAGAGAACGCGTACAAAATTCCAGGGCATTATCAGTCCGAACATATTTGACTGATGAAGAGAAAACATTCTGCACTCATTAATCAAATTTTTGATAACATCTCCTGCTTCAAACTTATTCTTCAGAAGAAAAACTCAAGAGACACGAGAAAAATCATCTACTACCACAAGATAAAACCTGTGCCCCTGGTGATCGGGAACACGACTCGGACCCCATATATCTATATGTAACAACTCAAAAGGGAGCTACTGCTCCGACTCTGACGACCCGGAAAGCTCGACCTGTGATGCTTTCCTAACTGACATGTTTCGCAACGAAACGACGAACTTGGAGAGATCTGGGGCAGAAGATGGCGCATCTTCTGGAGCGGAAGGTGACCAAAACGAAGATGCCAAATGTAAGGGGAGACTGGTCCAGCTGAGTGAGTGGAGATGCCAGCATAGGATTCCCGAACCAGCCGATATAGACCGTTCTGCTCAGAGCCACAGCCAATCACCTTGCCCGTGAGTATGTCCTGAAAAATGAGAGAAGACGGGTCAAATATAGCACGACAATTCAAATCCTTTGTAATCTGACTAATAGACAGCAAATTCAGTGAGAACTCAGGGGCATGTAAAACATTCTGTAGCTGCATAGTAGAGGATAAGAAAACCTCCCCCTGGCCAACAAGGGGTGAGTAGGAACCATCTGCTATCTGTACTGAGCGACCTGGAGGAATAGCCCTGTAGGCCTGTAGTCTTCCTCTATCGCGACAGAGATGATGTGTAGCTCCGGAATCTATAACCCAGTCAGATATATCATGTGAAGGTATGAGGGCTGATGATCTACCTGAAGAACTGGCTGCGGCGGATGAACTGGCAGAGGCTGTGGCAGCAATATCTGAAGAGCCACCAGATGAATCACCAGAAGAATGTGGCATAATATCACGGAGACGAGCCACGAGTTCGTCAAATCTATGATTTGCCGTGGACGGTAATGGAGACTGTGAATGCTCTGCAACCCGTGCCGATGCTGGGAACCCATGCTTTGAGTAGCATGTCTCCTCTGAGTGTCCGGTTCTGTGACAATACGAGCACATCTGACTGACTCGGCCGCCTCTTCCTGGAGGTCCACGGCCACGTCCACGACTACGCCCAGAAGGTGGTCCACCTCTCCCCCGCGAAGCTGCCATCGCAGATGGGGGTGGAGTAGAAGAGCTGGATGAAACTGGAATACGACTGAGCCTCCTGTAGACATCCTCCACTGGAGGAATGACTGCATCTGCTAAAATCTGTGACCGTGCAGCATCATACTCAGGATCGAGGGCAGCAAGTAGAACGCCTACCATGGTGGCGTTCCGAAACGTCTTCTGCTGCTCCGGAGTAGCAGTCAGAGGAATAGTACTGTAAAGCTTCTCGAACATCCCTCTTAGGGATGTGTATAGAGAATGGAGAGGTCTGCCGGCCTGCTTCATCGTAAAGATGTCATGTTGAAGCTGCAACATCTTTGTCTCATTTCGCACCTGCGAATATGTAGCGGCAAGGATGTCCCACATCGCCTTAGCAGTGGGCTGATGGAGGACATCATTAGCTATCTCCATCGTCAAGGTACCAGACAACCATACTTTTGCGTAAGCATCATCGGCCTCCCATGAGGCATAGATCCCTGTCTTCTCCGCAGGCTCATCCTCGGTAAGAATGTGTTTCTTACCATTTGATTTCATGAGACTCATGAACTGCATAGCCCATAGCTCATAGTTAGACCCGTCCATCTTCACTATTGGCGCCGGACCTTTGAATGCGCCGGTGGAGGGCAAATCGACTTTCGATTCTGACATACTGCTGCTCGAAGAAGACGGGGGGATAATAGACACGGTGATGAATGTCTACACCAACTGCATTGGATTTGAGTACGTGTGTAGACTTTTACGCACTCAAATCCATAAACCGGAGGAAGAGGGGTCTAGGGCACGCCTCGAAGGAAGCTTACAGCCCTTGAATCGCCTCGAAAACGACGCCTATGGACTGCTGGAGGCTATGGAGGCCCTACGGCGGCAGAGGGGGGGTGCCGCTAGGGCGCCAAGAGCCGCGGGAGCGGCTGGAGGGTGCCGCTGGGGCGGATGGAGGGTGCGGCTGGGGCTCGAAGGGCCGCTGGGGCGGCTGGAGGCGGCAGAAGGGGCCGCTAGGACTGCGGGGGGGGAAGGGGCTGCTTGGAGGTGCAGCAGCCGGGAGCCGCCGTGCGGCTAGAAGAGAGAAGAGGAGGGGCGGCGGGTGGGGAAGGGAGGAGAGCCCTAAGGCGGCTCTGATACCATGTTAGAAGAAAGGAGTCTTCGTTATGATAATAAGAAAACCCTAGGCTCTCTTTTATAGGGAGAGGCCGTAAGGGTAAATTACATGGATGTCTAAATAGAAGAGAGAAATAGAAACCAGGTACATAAACATATAATAATACTAGAAACTATCTCTACAATTATCCCATTACCAAGGCTTATGGGGTTACCTCTCCACTTTCAATAGTCATTACTTTCTTTGAAATAATGATTGCCTAAGAATGTGTGGATCTAAATATCGTTTGAATGTACCGATTAATTATAACAACGGAAATAGTATGTTTGTCTCCACGTAGTAATGTCATCCAAATCATGCACTATCTTCACACTTTGAAATAAATGGCTAATAATCTGGCCGTGAATACGTTGAATTTGTTTTGACCGTGCACGTCCTTGGGACTAGGGATGAGACTAGAAAGCTTAAGTTAAGCAAGAAAAGAGTCGGGGCGAGGCATTATCTACGTGGGAAAAGAAAATGACCGGCGAAGGAAGATGTTAATGAAACAGTGCCAGAATAAGGTTTGATAGATTTTTACAGTGTTTCAGACAACAAATGTTGAGTTGAGAGTAAAGGAGTAGAGCGTCAGAAAGGTCTTCGACAAGAGTTATAGTGTTTCAGACAACAAATGCTGAGTTGAGAGTAAAGGAGTAGAGCGTCAGAAAGGTCTTTGACAAGAGTGATATCGATTAAAGTATATAGAGACTCTATTTTTTAGCTTTTCTGTTGCAACGGAATCGGAGGATGAATTAGGTTGAAGTTCAATATATATACGTATGTACGTATTTCCATAACTACTTATTAAGTGCCAACAATGGTTATAATCCCTTATAATGGAAACTGCATTCAAAACAATAACGTGTGACTTTGCATGCATAAAGAACCTTAGTGCATGAGAAAATTATTTATTTCACCCATGTATGTGAACATTGCTTATTTTGTGACATCTCAATATTAAAATGCAAGTTCCCGTTGCCAATCGAAAGCTAGTTGTTCTTAGATTATGACAGGGAAGTTTTGGCATCAGAGGTCATAGTATTTTATGAGGTCATAGTATTTTATTGTTTCAAATTCTTCAAATCTTGTAACTTGCATCTATATAAGGATATATGGCATTATATCACAGAGATATTGGATCCTTCTACTTCTTTTTAAAGTTTTCTTTTTTTTTAAGTCTATATAATGTCCTATAATCGGTGGTACAATAAGTGCATATAAATACTCCTCTATTGATTATTTAATGTTCAACTCCTCTCGTTGTTGATATAACCTCATTTGTATAGAGGAATAATTTACTTTTATTGAGGAAGATGTCTCAGTTAGTGAACAAATAGTAAGCAGCTACTACAATGGGTTGTTGTTAGCATGTATAAATTGCAAGGTGATTATTATTAAATGATACAAATATAAGAAATGCACTATGCTAAGTTGGCATAAGATACTTTTGAGTACGCCTTGGATCAAGCCTTAATGGCATAGATGATTATCGTAGTCTGATATTCCATTTTGTAGTTTAGTCATGTGTTAGATTACTTTCAATCATGATAGAATAATGTATTTGGCTGAATAACGGCTAAATACTACAAGGTGAGTGCACAACCTTGTAGTCCGGCTGAGCCAACAACGAGTCATCCCCACTCGAGGGGCATCACAGAGTGGGGTGGTGATAGGTACTCTGGTGGAATTTAGGTGAATGCATGCGTGCATCGCACCATACGGATCCGTTTTGTTTGCACTTATTTTGGAGCGAGCGAGACTCCTCTGACAGACTCGATTGACAGAGTTGCGACTCACCGGGCTTGTATACTCCGTCTCGAGTGTCAGAGCACTACCTACTAGACTAGCTGAAGGATCGCGCCTGCACACATGTTTTAGACTGCATTCTGAATGAGGCGTTGCAGACTTCATTCGAAGTGCAGACTTTCTCCTTTGACGGACAAGTCAGGGGTAAATATGGAAATATGGATTAAAAGATGTCAATGATTTGGTTTTAATTGCATAACCGTTAAAAGCCTGGAATGTAATTGTTTGTATATTGCTAGATACTATTAAAATATCCTCTTTTAAACATGTTCAGTTACTGCAATTGCATTGCCTACCTATAATCTTTTAATTTTATTTATCCGTACTGGGTCAGTTGACTCACACGTTACATTCTTTGGAAATCCAACAAGAAGTGTAGAGCAGGAGATGGAGGCTCGCATTTTCAATGGTCCATCTGCAGGATATTGTTGAGGTTGAGGCCTAATTTTGTAGCTGTTTTTGTTCCCCTCCTTTCAACCTACTTGTGATGTAATAAAGAGACCATGAAATTTTTATTGTTCTTTATGTGGATATTTGTTATTGTAGAGATATATATTATGCTATTTTGAACCGCTTCATATTTTCCCTTTTCTTATAGACTCTTGATGTAATTTACCCATAGGCTACTCTCCTATATAAGAGAGCCTAGGGCGTATGGAATAATTAACTCTCTTATTTTTTTCCCAACATGGTATCAGAGCGACGGTCCTAGACCGGAGTTCTCGAACTAAACCCTAACCCTAGCCCCCACCTCCAAGCCCTCCGTGCGTCGCCGCCTCAGCCTCCTGCACGACCTACACGCGGGCTGCTCAACTTCCACGCGTGTCGCCCAGGTCCTCTCCGTGCGGCCTTGTGCCCCTCGCACGTCGCTCTCCACGCGGCCCTGCGCGTCGCCTACGCCCTTCACGCGTGCCTCCTACGCACCTAGGCACTGTGCCACCTGTGCATGGAGCCTAGGCACCGCGAGTTGTCCAGGTCTCGCACCTCCTCTTGTACGCGTTGCTTAGGCACCATGCCTCCTTCTGTGTGCGTGCGACCCTAGTTCCCGTGAGCATACATCCCTAGTTCTGCGCGCGCGTGTGCATACACCGAGGGTTGTGCATTACTACCAAGCGTATCTCGGCCCTCCTAGGACTTGCGAGCAGTCCCATATCCTAGGGTTCGCCTAACCCTAGGGTACCTTCGTGATAGAGGAGACTCTCACTTGCGTTTCCAAGTTTATGGGTTTCGTTGCTTGAGTCTACACATGCAACTAAACCTGTGAATGCCCGTGTAGACGATCATATCTTCAGTCTACTACCCTAGTATTCTATTGTCATCATGTTAGAAAGCAAGGCAGATATCCCATCTACAGGCACCTTCAGAAGTCCATCGCCCATTGTGAAGATGGATGGGTCATATTATGAACTATGGGCAATGCAATTCATGAGTATGATGAAGTCGATCGGTAAGAAGCACATTCTTACTGTAGAAGAGCCTGCTGAGAAGACTAGGGTCAACGTCTTATGAGAGGCAGCTGATGCATATGCCAAGGTTTGGCTCTCAGGAACTCTGGCAATTGAGATTGCCAATGGTATTCTGCATCAGCCTACTGTAAAAGCAATGTGGGATATTCTGGCTCCTACATATTTACAGGCAAAGAATGAGACAAAGATTCTGCAACTACAGCATGACATCTTCACAATCAAATAGAATAGATGGTTGTTACACTCATTATACACGTTTTTAGGTGGAATGTTCGAGAAGCTCTATAGCTTCATGCCTCTCACAGCTACTCCTGAGCAACAGAAGACGTACCGGAATGCCACGATGGTTGGTGTATTCCTAGCGTCCCTTGATCTAGAGTACGAGGCAACACGTTCTCAAATCTTGGAAGATTCCACTATTCCTCCGATGAAGGAATCATTTCACAGACTGACCCGTATTACTGTTCCTTCATCTACTGCCAATCAGACTGCTTCTGCTATGGTAGCTTCTCGAGGTCGTGAGGGCCATCATCAGTTTCATGGTCGTGGACCTCGATGCAGGGGAGGTCGTGTTCGGCCATCATGCACCTTCATCCACCGTTCTTGACATACAGAAGACACATGTTATTCCAAGCATGGATTTCCTACATCTGCACGTGTAGCTGAACAGATTGAACCTCATATGCTTCATCTTTGGATCAACGCTTTGATGACCTTGTACCTCGTCTGAGGGGCATTACTCCTCCACCCAATCCCGTTGCACTAGCGACTACCTCCAAGAATCATTCTGATGTTGTTGCTTCTGCCTCGACCAATATTCAGGTAGCACTCATGCATTCACTACCAGTAGTGGATCTGATACTTTAAAGTAGATTATGGACTCTGGTGCCACACATCATCTGTGTGGTGATCAATGTCTACTTACAGCCTACCGACAGATTCCTCCAGGCCGTACTGTGGTTATCGCTAATGGGACACACTCCCCCAATACTGGTCAGGGGGAGATTAGCCTGATATCTTCTATGCATCTCAAGAACGTGCTGCATGCACCTGAATTTTCTATAAATTTGTTGTCCATTAAACAACTTACAAAGGATTTACAATGTCGTGCAATTTTTGATCCATCTCTTATTTTCAGGACATCCATATGGGCAACGTGATTGGGCGTGGCTATGAGCAGGGCAGTCTATATCGTCTCAGCCGAATCCCATATGCCAGAGTTTCCTCTCTTCTTGCTGGATCTGTCTCTCCCCTCCTGTGGCACTTGTTCTTTGGCCATCTACTGCTTCAAGAATTGTGTCGTGTGTTACCCCAGGTTTCACCTCACACGCCTATCCAGTGTGAGGCTTGTCAGTTGGGAAAGCATCATCGGTCTACCTTTCCCAGTCATTAGAGTCGGAGCAGTATCTCCAAGTTTGAGTTGTTTCATATCGACATCTAGGGTCCTAGTCGTGTTCCTGATCATCAAGGACACATATTTTATATGATTATTGTGGATGATTTTTCTCGTGTGTCTTGGGTCTTTTTGTTAAAGAATAAATATGAAGCTGGGAATATTATCATAAATTTCATCAATGAAGTTCGTAATGTTTTTTCTTCATCTGTTAAGATTGTGAGAAGTGATAATGCCTTGGAATTTTGTACCCAGAATCTATCCAACCATTTCTCAACACAAGGGATTATCCACCAAACATCGTGTGCCTATACTTTCCAACAAAATGGAGTTACAGAAAAGAAACATCGTCATTTACTTGACGTCACCAGGTTGCTCCTCATACAAAGTCATGCTCCTCATTCTTTCTGGGGCGATGCAGTCCTCACGACATGTTATCTTATTAATCACATGCTGTCGTTTGTCCTAGGTGAGAAGATTCCGTTCTCCCAGGTGTTTCCTGAAAAAGAATTGTTCTCCCTCACTCCACGCGTGTTTGGCTCGGTGGCCTTTGTTGACCAGTTGTCTCTAGGTATTGACAATCTCTCTCCTAGGATTGTCAAGTGTGTTTTCGTTGGGTACTCCATTACACAAAAGGGGTACAAGTGTTATGATCCATTACGCAGGAAATATTTCGTTAGTGCTGATGTTACCTTTTTTTGAGTCTGCCATGTACTTCTCTTCCATAGATGACTAGTTGGTATCCTCAGGCACTGATGTAGCTATATACATGCCACCACCATCACCTCCTCCACCACTACCTACATCTCCTACCCCTCCTGCTACAGTTCATGTTCCCCCATTGCCACTCCACTATACTCGTCGGCTTGTTTCTGCTCATGGTCATCGCTCATCATCTAGCTCGACTGAGATATGTTCTGAGAATATAATCAATATTGATGGATCTAATGATTTACCTGAGCAAGATGTGTTACAGAGGCCAGATGAGGATGCAGGTGATTTGGATCTACCTATTGCAATTCAGAAACAGAAGCGCGGCTGTGCGTCATATCCTATAGCATCCATCGTGTGACCCCCGAAGATCCGGGTACCCGTTTACACACATTTCGCGTTACAACATTCATTCGTATTAGATCGCATAAGCTATAGAAAAACTGGGAAATTTTCCGCGCGGTTAATTTTCCACATGACATTCATATCCACAATAATAACCACAATTTAATAGAGACAATTGGCATCAAAATCTTATTTCATTAATTTCCATATGATTTTACAACAAGTACAATGTCTGCTAGTACATAAAACATCCCAAAAATTTGACTGAAGAGAAGAAGCATTTTACAATATCAATTGAATTAAAAACTGTAACAAAAATCACATACCGTCTGGTATAGACCTTGTCTCCTGGAACCAGTATAGCTATTGAACAGCAGGATGTTTGCCTGCCAAGCATGTTAGGAAAGAAGAGGCGTCAGCGGGTGCTGGTACCTCCCAAAAACTTATAAAATAACAGGCATTTATTATTTTCAAAAGAAAGCAAGTAGAGAGGTAAGAACAACTCAAATTAATTGTGATTTCATTTCTACTTGCAAATGTAAAAGGTTTCCAGATTTCTAGTACGCACATCTCATGATCAGCCCTTATCCCAACATTTCCCACATAAGCATATATCTATGGTAACTCATTGATCATAAGTAAGTATATTTTTTTTCATATTACTTAGAGATCATATTTATGGATTTTAAAGATGGGAAAGATGAGATGAGAAGATATTATGATTTATTAAATTCTTAAGTCTAGTGGATAGTCTGTGGTCTTGGTTCTTGTGAAACCTCACACTATGACTCTAAAACTTGGGGAATGTCTTAGGGTTGGGGTGCCTCCGTAGGCATGCGGTGTTGTATAATGCATCCTAACTAAGTTCCCAACACGTCCACTAGCTTAATTAGATTTCGAATTAGATTATAGTTACTTCCATTTACTCAACTTTAATTGTAATTTCTTAAAACCTCAAGTGCAACTGTCTCAGATGTAACTCTAGATGATGTAGATATAGAGATGGACGATCTGGATGTAAAATCAATCCCTTCAAACCTCAGTGCAACAGCCTCAAATGTAACTCTAGATGATGTAGATATAAATATGGAGGATCTGGATGTAGAATCGCCAAGTCTGTTGGCGAAAGAAAAACTCAAGCGGTGAAGAAGCCAACAAAAGGGCTCTTCCGTCTCGCCCCCTAATTGGAAGGACGGTCCAATAGAGGGATATGTCTACTCCCAAACTACGCCACTGAGACGAGTGAGAGGGACTTCCCGGAAAAGTCACTCTAGAAAAACAGCCCGACCGGTAACGGGCAACCGAGCTCGTACGTAAAACTGAAAACCAAGGATCCCCCGCTTGGGTATCCTAAAACAGAGGGTCAGCGTAACTGGTCTAAAGTCAGGATCCCAACGAGGCGTAAAAACACTGCGAGCTCGCGTAAAAACCGAAAAGGGACTGGGATCCTAGACCCGCGCACTTAGCGGCCGCTGCCCAAACTGAGCTTCCTTTCTCCCGCCCAGTTGAGGGTCACCGCGCCCTCGCACGGTCAGGTGTAAAGGTCACCGTGACCGGCATCATTAACTGCCATTAATGATTATTCATGGACTTGATTACACCATCCTTTCATAATATCTTATGTGATTAACTATCCAAATTCAGATTTTCCACTACTTACCAATAGTGATCTTTTATTTGTAGATGATTATTTTATAAAGATCATTAGCCATAGTGATCATTGATTATCATGAACTGATTCGATCTTATCTGTGTCATTTATTTAAATTTACTAATGTTAACATGATTTAGAAGATGTAGTATAAAGATAACTTGAGTAAAATTGTTGCTTTTAATTACATCCGGTCCTCTACTGTTGATGCATCTCAATGTTTTATTTATGGTGATTAACACTTATATTTGAGAAGTGAAATACTGACAAGTTGATGTTCTGAGTATCGAACCTCTTCAATGTTGTATCAAGGATTTATCCCCATCATTTCTTAGGCTTGATAGTAAACTTATTAACGATTAATCATACTGCCGATGCATGCTGACAGTTGTTACCGATATTGTTAATTTCATTAGTTTCTTCATCTAGTTCTATTAGGAAGAAAATTGGTGTTTGAGGTCAGTCCGTGGAATCGAATTTGATTTTACATGCAAGGAAGAGAACATTCATTTCTTATATATATATATATATATATATGGAACAACAATAACTCAAAGTCATGAGAAAGAGTATGACGTGATTGACTTTTCACTGAACTTTTAAAGAGAATGACTATATGATAAACTCTTACAGTTTTACTATTCATATCTGCATAGTAAAGTACAAACACATGGATTCTTATTCTATTACTGGATATAGAATTTATCTTAATTTCAAATCAAATACTAGTTAAATACAAATTTATCAATGAATGATCATAATCTCACACACTTTCCAGAGCATCTTAACTTGAAATTTCAGGTTGGTTCTTACTCTTTCTTATGAGAATGTTTGATTAAGCCAGAACATGCCTTGTGAGGGTACCTCACAGGATTTAAATGTATAATTTGAATTTGGAGATTATACTATTCACTCAACCCTGATTACCAAATAATACACAATTAGTACACTGTGATTATATCTATATTAATCAATTGTTTTACAGGGTTATAAATTAACTTCAATCATTTCAGCAGAACCTGGATTAAACAAAAATACTATGGCTATATCTTTATTAATGAATTTTATTACAGATATTAGGTATTAATCTTAGTCATTGTAACAGAACCTGATTACAGGTATTAGATATGAAGTATATCTTAATCTATGATTTATATTACAGATATTATATAGTGATTTCCAAACATCCCCACAGCAGATTAATGATCTACTACTCCAGTCTCCTAAGGATTGAATTAATAGTAATAACACTACTTTGCATTAAACCTAGGATTCCTATGGTTCCTTCAAACAATCAAGTGAAGAAAGAGATTGAAAGTATGTTTCCTATACAACAACAAATAGAAAAGTTGGATGGACATGCATGGCAGCAAGTAGGAGTGGGGATTGTACATAAATCAAGGATAATGTACATGCATGGCAGCAAAGGAGATGGCTAGGGATTGTACATTGTTTTAGATCTTCAAAATGATAATCACTTGCATGCAACATCATCATTTGGTGCAGCAAAAATGGGGCTGATGCATAGCATCTTGCAGATTTGAATGTACCAGAAATAAGGTTGCAAAAAGAAGGTGAAGGGGGAGATGCAGCTCCATTTAACATATGATTTGAGGTGTGTTTACAGCACATGCATGGCAGCAATAAGGCAGGGATAGGAATGTACCTTACTAGATCTTTAATAAGATCTATTTATATGCTAAGGTTGGTGATTTGGAGCAGATCCACGGCCCCAATGTTGCAGAAATTCAGAAATGGAGCTCCAGCAATTGGGAGGGGCTGCAGCAGGGAGTTGATTGCTTCTCTTGGTAGCACCTTGTGCAGCTCCAATGGAGAGGAGTTGCTCCAGCAAGGCTAGTGGACATCACAGGGAAGAAATGGCTGGAGAAAGAGGCTGAAATTTTGGGCAGAGATCTCTCGTTGGATTAAGAGAAAGTGGGATGCATGGCTTGTTGTTCTATATATAGGAGATGAAAGGTTCCAAATCCCTCCAAATGGAGAAAGTTTAAAAGCCAAGTGGAGAGGAATTAGGGGACAAGTGGACTGCAGAGAGAAAGCCAAATGACTTGTCCTGCTGGAGTCTGTATACACTGTATACAACATAGATTATTATATATTTTTTTATCATTTTTCTTTCACTTATTTAAGACGTTAAAATGGACCATATTCGCACATCGAGCGTCCGAGTTCGACGCGCAGTATCTCGTTGTAATCGTCACGGAATGACGATCAATATGAGTATAATATTGATATATTTTTGATCGGTTTTGGATGCCCGAAATTTTTGAAATACGTTTTTTATTTTGGGGTTAAATTTTGCGAATTAAAATACCAAACGACCTCCGATTGACGAACGGTCGATTCCGTTGGTTTTCTTTCGTCGAATTGGATCTAATGACGGTCTCGGTTCGTTTTGTGGTTTCCGAATTTACGTCGCGGCTTTTTCGTGGCGTGCATTACGAAGCGATCGATTTTTGGTTGATTTCGCCCGAACGACTTTTGATTCAAAATCAATTAGTCGATATAAGTCATCCGATACCGACCGACAACTTTATTGGGTTAAACGGACCCTAATCGGGTCAAGTTCAGGTTTGGCAGATTCCGGATGTTACACATCGTCTCTTTTAATCGTTTATCTAGGGACTTCAGGAGATTTGTCATTGCACTATCAGCGGTGGATATTCCACAGAATTACCAAGATGCATTGAAGGACAATAGATGGCGTCTAGCCGTGGAGGAAGATATGGCTGCCCTTCAGTCACAATCAGGAAGAACTAACGTTTATTGTTCCAAAGGATATATAAATGCTGGAGTCAGAACTCAGAATATGTATTATCAACAATTTAGAGTTTGGAAGTTCTCTGAGTGAGAGAGAAATAAATGATCACGATAAACAGGAGTGACAGTATGATGGCATTTTTCATGGTCGATCTTGTTGTCAAAAGCCTGTATGCGCGTAAGATTGGTCAATAAGATCTTTTCCATAAAAGGATGTACTTTGTCATCCTGCATTTCAGATTTCTAGATAGAAAGAAAATAATAAATCCATCTGCTTGCAATTTTCAGTTCTCTTTACTTCTTTCAGTAGATGATATTTACAAAAAAATTAACGTTCTTGCAGGAGTTCATGATTCCTTTTGGACCCATGCTTGTGATGTTGACCAAATGAACGTGATCTTGAGAGAGCAGTTTGTAAAGCTGTACAATATTCCAATACTTGAGAACGTGAGATCTTTTTTGGTTCTGCTTGCTATCTGTTTCTTTGTGTTCACATCTAAATCTTAGTTATGCATCTTTTTTTCTTCTCGATATCAGTTGCTAGAGGGCTTTCAAACCTCCTATCTGACGCTTGAATTTCCTCCACTACCTGAACTCGGTGACTTCGACTTGAATGAAGTTCTCAGATCTCCTTACTTCTTCAACTGATTCAATAGATGTCCTCGACTTCTGCTGAATGTGCTTCTCATTCTCACCCACTTCAGATGCAGCTGTCTTCGATGAAAGAGTTTCACATATGGTAGATATTACTTTTACAAGTGAAAACCTCGGAGACACTGCATATAGTAGCTGTCTATGCGATGGGGGCCTTGTCCTTGCACCTACCGATGTGTCTACAATGAGCTGCAAGTGGGTCTTAACAGTTAAACAGAATGCAGATGGTAGCATTGACAGATACAAGGCACGCCTGGTTGCTCGTAGATTTACACAGACCTATGGGGTGGATTATCTTGATACATTCTCGTCGGTTGCTCGCAATTCCACCCTAAGGATCCTTCTTTCTGTTGCGATTACTCGTGATTGGACACTATTCCAATTAGATGTGAAGAATGCATTTTTATATGGTGACTTGAAGGAGGAAGTCTACATGCAACAACCACCTGGTTTTGATGTTGAGGGGGAGTGCTCTAAGGTGTGTACACTTCATAAGGCCATCTATGGCCTTAAGCAGAGCCCTAGAGCTTGGTTCCAGAAGCTCTCAGACTTATTTGAATTCCTTGTTCACACAGAAGATATCCAGAGGTATCATTGCAATCATGGTATATGTAGATGATATCTTGATTACAAGTGATGACGGACAGGGAATTCAGAGGGAGAAAGAAATGCTGGGTCGTGAATTTATCACCAAAGATTTGGAGCACTTAGATATTTTCTGGGACTGGAGTTTGCCAGAAATCATCATGGATCAGTAATGATCCAAAGGAAATATGCCACTGACCTGTTGAGTGAAACAAGAATGCTTGATTGCCGACCTGCCACTGCACCCATGGATCCAAGTATGAAATTATATGATGATGACACCGATGAGGTAGATAGGAGAAGATACAGAGAACTGGTGGGCAAACTTCTCTATGTTACTATTACCAAACTCGATATCTCTTTTGCTGTTAGTCGGGTGAGCCAGTTCATGGAACAACCGCGTCAGGTACATATGGATGCTATACTTGATACTCAGGTATCTTAAGTCATCTCCAAGTGCTGGTATGTTTTTCAAGAAAGACAAGGAGATTACTATTTCAGCATGTGCAGATGCAGATTACGCACGATGCCCCAAGGATAGGAAGTCCACCACTGGATTTGTTGTATATGTCAGAAATTCTCTGGTCTCATGGAGAAACAAGAAGCAAACGGTTGTAGCCAAATCCAGTGTTGAGTCGGAATATAAGGCTATGGCCCAAGTTAGTACGGAAATGATGTGGGTGAAAGCTGTTCTTACAGATCTATATATTGAAGTCCCACTTCCTATGGCTCTGGAATGTGACAATCAAGCTGCTATATTTATTACAAATAATCCAGCATTTCATGAATGAACCAAGTACATTGAGGTTGATTGTCACTTCATACGAGATATGATTCAGAAGAGGTTTATTTCTACATCCCATGTTAGCTCAGGGGACCAAACTGCAGATATTTTTACCAAGGCATTACTTAGAGGGCCATTTTAGAAGTGCTCGTCCAAGCTGAGCATGATCGACATCTATGCTCCACCTTGAGGGGGAGTGTAGAGATATATATTATGCTACTTTGTACCGTTTCATATTTTCCCTTTTCTTTTAGACTCTTGATGTAATCTACCCATAGGCTACTCTCCTATATAAGAGAGCCTAGGGCGTATGGAATAAACAACTCTCTTATTTTTTTCCAACAGTTATCAATGGAAACTTAGAATTTTCTTTTTTATGTCTTTATAATTGTATAAATGGTATATCGTGCAGGTAGTTTATGACTATTGTTGGGTAATCTTGAGAATGGGTGTTGAGATGCGCTATCGCTGAGGCGAGGCATTTCATAATAGCTGGCCACGCTGGATTTGGAGCGGTTTCTGACGAAGAGCTGCACGAGAATGGTGAGGCATGTGAGATTATTCGTCGAGAGATCTGGATCCTCAGTCGGTCTCTAATTCCGAGCCGAGAAGACACTCAAATTTCCAGATCCGCTCGGGGGTCCATGGTCCGGTTTCGGGAACCAACGACACTGACACTTTTGGCTTCAGACCCATCTCCTCGGTCAGATCCACAACCCCGGACTCGCCAGCCTAGCCCTCACGTTACAAACCTGATTGCCCCTAGAGGGGCATCGTTGGGCGATGCAGATCTCCTGTGGTAGTCAAGACGTCGCCGCCCGCAAGTCGGGAGTGGCCCAAGGACTTGGCAGAGTCTGGGGCTTCAGTAGGTGACTCCACAAAGCATGGGAATACAGTGGTGTATTCAGCGAATAAGGGTGTCTCGGCAGAGGATCTGGGTACCTCGGTGGAGGCCTCTGCAGGGGAGATGGTGATGGTTCCATCGCTGCATATACGAGTCGGGAAGAGGACCTCCTAGGGGATGAGTAGGGCAGGGGGTCGGATGTGGCCTGATGGGAGCTAGAAGACCGCAGAGCGCAGGATGCAACGGCTCTAGATTCAGTGCTTCCTTTGAGAGGAAAGGCAGCCTTAGGTCAGAGAGAAAGAGGAGAAGGGCTGCGTTATTCACTTTGATGGTGCATGAGGGCTCTTTGCACCAGTCGTCCCCGGAGCCAGCACTTCGCCAATCACGCACAATAGTTACAGTGTTCTAGACAGGAATGTGGCTGGGAGGCTGGGGGTGGTCCCACCAAAGAAGTTGAGCTAGATCGTCCCATTATGAATATGTTATCTTGGAACGTCAGGGGGTTAGGACGCCCCGAAAAGGGGTTGGGGATTAGGAACCTAATAATGGAGGCTGGTACAAACATTTTTCCGCTTCAGGAGATGTAGTTGTCGAGGTGCGACAATACTGTCTGAGGAGGTGAATGTTTGGAGCTGGTTGAACTGGAGGCCCAGGGTGCTTCGGGCACATTGCTAACTTGATGGTAGAAAGATAAGTTTGACCTGCTGACGATGTCCAAGTTTTTATTTTGTTTGTCCGTGGGATTGAGTAGGGTTAATGGTTTGTGCTTGTTGTCAAGAACGTCTATGGCCCGACGGGTGCAGAGAGGGGTTGTTTGGCGGCGGAGCTGGAGGAGTTGGGTGCAACAAGCGTAACTGGGGTTTGGATCATAGGTGGCGACCTGAATGTGACTCTACTTCCTGATGACCGACCACAACAGGGTGGTGGCAGGGATTCCGGTTCAGAGGCCTTCAAGAGAGTGACCCACTCCTTGGGCCTATCGATTAATGATGCGGTTTGTTGTACCTTCACTTGGCGGAATGTAAGGTTGCGATCCAGACTGGATCATTTCTTGTTGTCACCGGAAGGGGTGGAGTCGTTCCCTCTATCTCGGGATTGGGCGCTGCCACGGGCATATTCTGGTCACACACTGATCCTTAGTGAAGGTGGAAATTTTAGAGGTGTTGAATGAGTTCAGAGAAGGGAACAGAGTCTTCGAGAACATTAATCGGACGTTGGTGTTCCTCCTACAAACGAGTCTCCGGTGAGGGAGGAGGAATTTAGGTTGATTGTGCTTTCCAATGCTCTCTACCTTATAGTGGCTAAATTACTACCAACAGACTCAAAATCTTGTTGGACTTAGTCGTGCTATGGGGGCAATCGACGTTCATTCCGGGGCATCAAATGGCGGATGGGTTGGTTATTGCGTCAGAGATTTACCTTGATTGGAAGTGGTCGAAGAAGGAGGTACTTTGGAAGATCAACTATGCCAAAGCATATGATCGTGTTGATTGGAGATTCTTGTGGGTGTCTCTGCGGCGGAGGTGATTCCCAAAGGTTTGGGTGGAATGGATGAAGAGATGTGTTACTACCTCCTCTTACTCGATCTTAGTGAAAGGCTAGCCAGAGGGGAGCTTCTTTCAGCCTAAGCGGGGTATCCGTCAGGGGTGCCAGTTGACTCCTATGTTCTCTGTCCTGGTGGCAGTTGCTCTGGCAGTTTTGTTCAAGAGTGCGGTGAAAACGGGGTGGCGTGAGGGCTATCGGCTGGAGGATATCTATATCCATTTGCTTCAGTATGCATATGATACGATCTTATTCCTTGGAGGCTCGAGTAGCAGAGTTGCAATGCGACGCACCTGGTCGATATTTTAGCAGTCTTTTTGGTCGTGAGGTCAACAAGCACAAGATGAAGGTCATTAAAATTTTAATATTATAACTATCTAGACTATCTAGAATCCTTAAAGTACTCAGATAGCACATTATCATATCATACATCTACATATCATCATTGAAATAAGTAATTAAGCTTAAATTTCGATAATTGTATCTCGTTCTTCTAATAACACTTGCAATTCATTGCATTTGTTTTAGAAGACTATTAAGATTGATCTAAAGGTTTATATTCATCCACATAAAATTTGATGCAATATTGCAACAATCATCATTGGATAATAAGAATACTTGATTCCAATGGTATAGCCCTTAGTCTTAGAGAATGTCTCTTTGGTATAAATGTTAGAAAGGATTTACTGTGTATATCTAAATTTGTTAAATATGGACATACATTCTGAGATAGATCTATCATACAATGTTATGATGAATATATCTCAGAAGGTAATCTAATATCAGAAAGACTATAAAATTAGAATATTAATGAATGGTTCATTAACATTTCTAATACTGGGAATTAAAAACCTTTAAAAATTAATAGAAGATGAAGATCATTTGATAATGATCCGGTAGACTTGGACATGTGTAATGTCTTTGATAAGATCAATTAGACTAGTAAGAGATGAACCTCTAGATTGTCTAAGAGTTCTAAACTTGCCTACTTCTGAATAATGTAATCAGATTAGCTTGTTAAAGGCATTCTTCTTCGGGAATGGTGTATGATGCAAAGATATTCTTAACCTCATACATGATGTATGTGGGCTCTCTATACCATAATGAACATTTATGTGATATCCATTGATGATTGATCATGGTATAATGAATATACATGATGTAACATTTTTCATTGCTTTCTCTTTTTCTTATATTAATACACAAGCATATGGTGGTGGTCCCAATTGGTACTCACTTTATTCTTCTAAAAAAATTTATTCATTGTATAGGATTTCTTCCTTACATATTAGAAACTTTTTTGTAATTATCCAAAGATTTGATAATAAATGAGAATCAAAGGAAGCTGAAAAGAATTCAATCTGATCAAGGTAGCTAATACATATTAGATGAATTCAGAGTATATCTTATAGAGAAAGGAATATTATTTCTATCTCATTTCTCCTGATATACCTCATCTCAATAGAGTTGAAGGAGATGCAACGGGATCATGTTTGACCTAATCTAATTAATGATGAATGTAATGCATAATTACCTCTTAGTTTCCGGATATATGCACTACAACATATATAAATAATATTCCAATTAAATCTATACTAAAAACACTCATAGGCTACGGTTTGGACCCAAGTCCAGTGTTTGATACATGAGTATTTAGGGTTGCTTGATCCATTCCATAACGTGGATGCAAGTAAGCTAGAATCTAACACTACAGAGAGCTACTTCATTGGGAATGTAAATGATAATATTGGATACCTACTTTATGATCATAAGATTCTTAAAGATTTTATCTCTGAGAATATGATTCTTAGAGGATGACTTCATTAAGAATCAAAATAAGAATAAAGTAAAGAGATACATCAAATCCTAGAAGGATAATGGAGTTCATAATATTCGAAACTAAAAGGATAACTAAAGATGAAACACTCATACCTCTTCAAAATCAGTTTGAGGGTGGTAAAACCAGCTAAAGGGTATGAAATCCATGTATCAGAGAAATCTAACAATGATCGGGCTTCATATAATGAAGATTCTGACGATTGTGACATGGATAGATGGATGTTACCAATAAAGTCTAAGGTAGAATTCATGCACAAGTGTTGTGTACGGACCCTCGAGGATCCAGCTGAGGGATTGGGCTCACTGGGTGTAAATGTATCTTCAAGAGAAAGAGGGAAATACAAACAAATAGAAGACATCGTTTACGATGAGACATGCTATCTCGTAACCATGACCATCAGGACATTGCTAACTATGGTTGCACATCTTGACTATGATATTTGGTATATGGAAATTAAGATTGCATTCCTTAATGGATACCTCAACAAGGATTTCCACATGAATTAGCACCAAGGCTTCATAATTAATGAAAGCAAAGTATGCAAGATGAAGACCCCGTCTATGAGCTCAAACAAGCTTCTTGTAGTAGGAACATTAGATTTGATAAAATCATAAAGATTGCGATTTTAGGCAAAATCTTGATGAATCATGTGAAGCTTATTAGGAGTTCCATTGTGTTTATCATGCTGAATATAGATGAAATCTTAATCATTTGGAATGATATAACGATGATGAAAGAGTTTAAAATCCGATTATCAAATACCTCTGAGATCAAAGATCTCAAAGATGCATCTTAAGTCTTAGTTCTGAAAGTGTTCAGAAGCAAAGAAACGAAGGTATTGGGACCATCGCATTAAGGGTACATCTTGAACATATCTCATATGGGAAATTCCAAGGAAGGCTTCATTTCCTTAAGATATAGTACTGACTTATCTAAAAGGAATTGTACCTCAAAGTATTGAGGGTGTGAATACTATAGTTGCATGAGTTTATGCATTAGTTATAGGAAACCTTGTGTCATGATGTGTATGCCAGATATCTGCCATTCAGAGGGAGCAGTAAATTGTTGCTAATCCTACTATGGAGATAAAACACTTAATTGTAGTAATAAAACATCTTCAAAGACTTAAGACTATAGAGATAGTGATATATAAGTCTTCAAATACGTAAAAAGGCTTGTGATTTTGTCTTAGTCTAATGAAATGGAGATCTCAAGGTGAAAGGTATTTTTATGAGGATAGTAGAAATCACATAATGGTTATGATAATTTGTGAAGCTGCGGTAGAAAAAATAAAACTAGAAGGACATTGTGACTGCTTTGACAATGTTGAGTATTGATTGCATTTACTTTAGATGCAATCATTATTTCGAGTGATATGCAAGTTTGTAAAAGGACTTGACATAGTCTCTTGCAACAGTGTAACTGATCAGTTAACCAAGTTATTACTTATAAGGCAACATAGCTTATTGATTAACACATGAATGTGGATTTAAATATTAGTCATTTAATGGTTTTTCAGGCTAGTGGGAGATTGTTAGACATCAAATTCCATGCATAGTCATCTTGCTTTAGAAACATACATGATTTGTGAGTATAATATATGCTTTTGAAAAGCATATGATCGATGCCAACTCCCAATGATCAAATGAGAGACACTTAACAATAAAATCCTAAAGAAGACAATTCAAATGGGACCAGAACTTCGGGTTTCTTCTAGGTCTTCCAATATGCAGGATGCACGGGTATTAGGAATACTCGAAGGTGATGTGATCTTAAACGATTGTATAACTGTGGTTCTTCCATTCCAAGGGAGTGATGAAACAAGTTTGGATTTTAGTGACTCATATCAGTTGACTAGGTATCCGATCTTGGTACAATTGTTGGACATTGATCCGAATATGATTCGGATGCAATGAAAAGATGTGATATTATGTCCGATATGTTCAGACACCTCTGAGCAGTCTTCTAAAGCAGGATATGAGATAAGATCTCATTATCCACGTCACTATGCATGGCATATACAATCGCCATGACCTTGTCTCCAAGTATCTGAGAAGGCACACAGTTATTGAAAGAGTTTCGACAATTGTTCCATGAGAGATATTATCTAAGCATTGGAAATTAGATAATTAAATGTGCTTTAATTATCACAATTAATGTGTGGATAAAGATATCCAAGATACAACAACAACAACAACAATACCTTTTCCCACAATTAAGTAGGGTCGTAATATTATGTCTGATAATTAAATTAAACTAAATTATCATGGATATGATCAATGTGGATAACACTATCCACAATGACCATGGATAATGTAGATATGATCCACAATATCTTAGAGAGAGCTAATTGTGAATGAGATTCACAATTTATATGTTAATGTGAATTGGATTCACATTACATAATTTAATGTGCATATGATTTACATTAAATATTGAATGGAAGAATTTAATTCTCAATAGTCAATGATGTAATTGCGATTATCACAAATAATTTGGAATTATTTAATGATTATTCAATTATTCACTTAATTAATATAGTGGATAAATTGATTGACTTATTCCACTTTAGGGTGGACGTCCAGGGTTGTTAAACCACGACAGACGTCCACCCTAAGTATAGTATGTGGAATGAGTCTTTTAATTAATTAAATCCACTTGTTGATTAAGTAATTGATATAATTTGGAAATAATTTTAAATCATATCTTTGTGTTTTTTTTATGTTTTTGTAAACAAAAAAGAAACAAAAATCAATCTAAACCATTGATTATTGAAAGCACATGGATTAGGATCTATGGACTTCCAAAATGCTATAAAAGAGAGGTGCCTAGACCTCTTTACAAAAGTTGTATGCGATTGTTGCATATACTAATCTCACTCTCCACAACCTTAGGTTGGTGGAGATCATGATCGTCGTTGTGCTACCGGATCATTTGCTCTAGGAACTCCGTCCTCTTCCATGCATCATAATCATGAAGAAGACAACTGTGTTCATGAGATGAAATCAGGAGGTTACTTGCTTGGATTGTTCCCTAGGATTGCAAGAAGTTCGTGACTCATTATCATGCCCATGAGTGCACTCTCGTCGGATCGTACCGAAGTCAGGAAGTTTCTTCCTTTAGAAGCTTTATGAATCACCACCACGCTTTAAGCGGTAAGCTAAACTCGTGTGGTCTTGATGAAACGACATGGGAAAGGTTTTCGTGCCATGTGGTTTCATCTTAAAATTTTTGTTTTGTGTTGCCATACCAACTAGTATGACTAGTTGACATATATCGGATTTGATCCGATCTCCATGCTTCTGTGATGCGTGAGGCCAAACACCTTGCCTTCATATTACTTCTGCTTGATGCAGATTATCCAATCCCCTGGTCTTGTTTCTTCTTCCATTGAGACTAGCACTACTGCTTTAGCTACCCGTTCAGGTACAACAACCAACTTTGCAACTCCTCTTTCTCCCGCTTGGATTATTGACTCTGAAGCCTCTACTCATCAAACGGGAGAAGGTAGCCTACTGACCTTCTCCAAACCCTCTTCCTCAATAAAGTCATTTGAGTCACCAATGGAACTCACTTGCCTATTATTATTGTCGGAACCATGGAATTCTCCTTCCAACTCTGACTGTACGGAGTTCATTGCACTCCTAATTTCCCTCTCAACTTGTTGTATGTTTGTAAGCTGTAATATTGAGCTTAATTACCGTGTAATATTTGATGAATTTTGTTGTTATTTTCAAGGCATATGGATGAGACAGATTTTTGGTGGAGGCATGAGAAGAATGGCCTTTATTATCTTGACATACCCTCGGATTCTAAGCTTGATGGTGTTACATCAATCTAAAAAGACCTATTCCTATGACATTTATGCCTCAGGCATCATTCTGCCAAGGCTCTCTCCATGATGTTCTCTGAATTCTCTACGATGAAGTCCTTTCAATTTGAGGGGAGTGAACTCGGGAAACAACATTGAGCTTCTTTCCTATTCATAATGAGTCTCATCGTACCACACTTTTTTGGTCTTGTCCCTGGTGATGTTTGGGGACCTTGTTCGGTTTGAACTTTGAGTGGTCATCGATATTTTATTGTCCTTGTGGATGATTATAGTAGAACCGCTTAGGTTAACCTAATAAAGGAACTTTTAGAGATTAATAAAATTGTTAGAAATTTCTTTCAATATGCCAACTTCTTTCTCTGCATGTGTTCAAATTATTAGAAATGGCAATGCTCTTGAGTTTACCCTACATGACTTGAGGTCGTTTTTTGCCTCTCAATGGATTGTTCATTGTTGGGAAAAAGAAGAAGTTGTGTTATTCCTGAGAACCCTAGGTTCTCTTATATAGTAGAGAGTCCTATGGGTAAATTACATAAAGTAGACAACAGGAAAAGGAAATAAGAAAGAAGTACAAATATAAATACGAAAACATAAATATCTTCACACTCCCCCTCAAGCTGGAGCATAGATATCGATCATGCTCAGCTTGGATGAACACTTCTGAAATGATCCCCTGGACAGTGGCTTAGTGAAGATGTCTGCGGTTTGCTCTCCAGAGCTAACATAGGAAGTAGAGATCAGTCCTTTTTGAATCATGTCTCTGGTGTAATGACAATCCACCTCGATATGTTGTTCTCTCATGGAATGCTGGATTGTTTGCAATAAATAGGGTAGCCTGGTTATCACAGTGTAACTCCATGGGTAGAGGGATCTCAACATGTAGATCACATAGCACTGCTCAAACCCACATCATTTCTGTACTGGCTTGAGCCATAGACCTATACTCTGACTCGGCACTAGATCTTGCCACAACGGTTTGTTTCTTGCTCTTCCAAGAAACAAGAGAATTGCCAACAAATGTTGCAAACCCTGAAGTGGATTTTGCTGTCCTTGGGACAAACTGCATAATCTGCGTCAGCATATGCAGATACAGAGAGTGTCTCCTTTCTTGAAGAGTAAACCTGAGCTTGGAGTTGATTTTAGATATCTCAAAATCATATGCAATGCATCCATATGTATCTGTCGAGGCTGCTCCATGAATTGACTCACTCGACTCACTGCAAATGCAATATCAGGTCTGGTGATTGTAACATAAATGAGCTTTCCAACCATCTCTCTGTATCTTCTCTTATCAACTTCATCGGTATCATCATCATATAGCTTCATACTCGGGTCCATAGGAGTAGTGGAGGGTCGACATCCCGTCATTCTTGTTTCTGCAAGCATATCCATAACATACTTCCTTTGGGTCATCACAAGACCCTGTGCATTTCTAGCAAATTCCAACCCCAAGAAATATCTTAGGGTTCCCAGATCCTTCGTCACAAATTGACTGCCGAGAAAATCTTTAGTCATCTTGATTCCCTGCTCATCATCTCCTGTAACAATAATATCATCAACATACACCATAATAGCCACAGTACCTCTAGGCGTCTTATGCATAAATAAGGAATGGTTTGCATTTGACCTCTTGAATCCCTGTCGTTCAATCAGTTCAGAAAGCTTTTGAAACCACGCTCTAGGACTCTGTTTAAGGCCATATATCGCCTTATGGAGTCTACAAACCTGTGCACACTCCCCCTCAGCAGCAAATCCCGGAGGCTGCTGCATATAGAACTCCTCGTGTAGATCTCCATATAAAAATGCATTCTTCACATCAAGCTGAAATAGCAGCCAATCCCGTGCTACCGCAACTGAAAGCAGGACACGTAAGGTAGAATTTCAAGCAACTGGAGAGAACGTGTCCATGTAATCAACTCCATATGTCTAGGTGAAACCACGTGCCACAAGCCTCGCCTTGTACCGTTCAAGGCTTCCATCGGCATGGTATTTAATAGTAAATACCCACTTGCAGCTAACAATAGACGCGCCAGGTGGTGGAGAAACAAGTGTCCACGTTCCACGAGACTGCAATGCGGCCATTTCTTCTTCCATAGCAAGACGCCATTTGCTATCTTGAAGTGTCTCCTGGTAATTGTGTGGAATCTCTACGGTAAATAGGGCTAACGCAAATATCTGGAAGTCTCCCGTCAGACGATGAAATGAGACATAAGAAGCAAGTGGATAGGAAGCACAAGTACGCTTTTGCTTCCTAATAGCGATAGGCATGCCCAAGTCTCCATGATCAGCATCCTGCTGTGGTTCCTGTATCAATGGATCCTCAGACTCATCATTAGTAATCAAGTTATCAGAACTAACCTGAGGGCTGCTGGATGACTGGCCATGACCATGAGCAAATGAGGACCGACGAGTATAGTACTTTGGTAACGGTGGCACAATGGTTACTGGCGGTGGTAAGGGTGGAGGTGGTGGTGGAGATGGCATAGAGGGTAGCGGACTCATAGGAGGAGGTGGCATGTAGGAGACCTCAGTATCAAAATGGGGGTAGTCATTTGGTCGCTTGTAGGAGAGAAAAACATGACAGATTCAAAGAATGTGACATCAGCGCTAACGAAATATTTTCGACGCAGCGGATCAAAGCACCAATAGCCCTTCTGAGTCCTGGAGTACCCGACAAACACACATTTGATAGCCCTGGGAGAGAGCTTATCAAGACCTGACACTAACTGATGGACAAAACAGACACAACCGAAGACACGAGGTGGAAGAGAGAACAACTCCTTCTCAGGAAATGCGAGGGAGAGAGGAGTTTTCTCATTCAAGACAGATGAGGGCATGCGATTTATTAAGTAGCAATCTGTGAGAACCACATCACTCCAGAACGAGTTGGGAGCATGACTCTGAATAAGTAAGGTTCTAGTGATATCCAACAGATGACGATGTTTCCGCTCTACAACACCATTCTGCTGTGAAGTGTAAGCACATGAAGTTTGAAGAATTATACCACGAGATGAAAGAAACAAGGACAAAGTTCTAGTACAGAACTCCAAGGCATTGTCAGACCGCACAATTTTTACAGTAGAAGAGAAAACATTCTGAACTTCATTGATAAACATTTGAATCACATTTCCTACTTCAGATTTATTTTTCAACAGAAACACCCAAGACAAACGGGAAAAATCATCTACTATAACTAGATAGAACCTGTGTCCCTGGTGGTCCGGAACACGACTTGGACCCCAAATATCAATATGGACTAACTCAAATAGGGAGCTACTGCTCCGACTTTGACAACCTGGGAAAGTAGACCGATGATGCTTTCCCAACTGACACGCTTTACATTGAAAATATGAATTCAGAGAAATCTGGGGCAGGACACAACAGAGCTTCTAGAGAGGAAGATGACCAAAACGGAGATGCCAGGTATATGGAGAGTCTGGTCCTGTATGATTGAGAGATGCACCAATATAGGGAGTATTGACCAGACGGTAGAGACCGTTCTGCTGACGGCTACAACCAATCACCTTGCCCGAGGTTATGTCCTGAAAAACAAGAGATGATGAGTCAAAAATAGCTCGACAGTTCAAATCCTTTGTAATCTGGCTAATAGACAATAAATCATAGAGAAATCAGGAGTGTATAACACATTCCGCAGGCTCATGAAAGGTGTCAACTGAACCTTCCCCTGTCAAGTGATTGGAGAATGTGTCCCATTGGCTATCACTATAGTTCGTCCTGAGGAGACTGGTCTATATATCTTGAGCTGTTCTCTGTCCCCACATAGATGATGGGTCGCTCCAGAATCCATAATCCAGATGGAAATCATAGATCCATCACAAGAGGTGAGAGCAAAGGGACTACCTGAGGTACTGGCTATGGCCGATGAACTAGCAGAGGCAGAGACTGCCACATCTGACTGACCTCTAGGTGTTGTATCAAAAAGCATGATATTCCTCAGTCTAGCAACCAGATCGTCAAAACGCTGGTCCAATGAGGAAGGTGCAGGGGATTCAACTTGTTCTGCTACCCTAGCCGATGCAGGAAAGCCGTGCTTGGAGTAGCATGTATCCTCAGAGTCACCAGGGCGACGGCAATAGCTGCATGGTTGCCGAATTCGACCTCCACGACCCCGAGGTCCACGACCACGGAAGTTAGAGGATCCACCTCTTCCTCTAGAGGTTGCCATAGCCGAAGGTGTCTGGTTGGCAGTTGAGCTTGGGACAGTAATGCGACTCAACCGTCGAAACGCCTCCTCCATAGGAGGAGTAGTAGCATCAGCAAGAATCTGAGTCCGTGCAACATCATACTCTAAATCAAGTGCAGCCAGGAATACTCCTACCATGGTAGCATTCATGTACGTCTTCTGCTGCTCAGGAGTGGCCGTCAATGACATGAAGCTATGGATCTTCTCAAACATCCCTCGTAGGGATGTATACAAAGAGTGAAGTAGGCGCCCATTCTTCTTAACAGTGAAAATACCATGTTGCAGTTGAAGTATCTTGGTCTCGTTCCACACCTGTGAATATGTCG
Organism: Ottelia alismoides; assembly: GCA_037367405.1. Classification (NCBI taxonomy): domain Eukaryota; kingdom Viridiplantae; phylum Streptophyta; class Magnoliopsida; order Alismatales; family Hydrocharitaceae; genus Ottelia; species Ottelia alismoides. The sequence continues at coordinate 605,301 of JAZKJV010001898.1, read as the reverse complement.
CCGCTAGGATATCCCACATAGCCTTAGTCGTGGGCTGATGTAGTACATCGTTGGCGATTTCTATCGTCAATGTCCCAGATAGCCAGACTTTGGCATATGCATCATCTGCCTCCCACGAGGCATTCACCCCAGTCTTCTCGATCGGCTCCTCTTCGGTAAGAATATGTTTCTTACCATTCGACTTCATCAGGCTCATGAACTGCATCGCCCAGAGCTCATAGTTTGCCCCGTCCATCTTCACAATAGGCGTTGGACCTTTGAATGCACCAGTGACGGGTACATAAACCTTGTTTTCAGACATATTGCCGGAAGAGAAGTACTACGGGTGCTAGAAACCAAAGTTTGTATGTCTACACAGACATATGTGAGTTTGGGTGCACGTGTAGACTCATGCACACCAACCCATCAACCAAACGACGAAGTCGATGTGCACGGAGCGAGATAGGCGTGCAACAACGCTTGCACACATGCCCTAGAACCGGCCCAGCAGTTTGCTGGGGTGCCTCGCGCGAAAAGGGAAGCTACGCACAAGGCTCTGCGCAGCAAGCGTGCGCTAGGCGAGATGACTGGGCTGCGCGCAAGGGCTGGGTTGCGCAAGATGCTACACAGGAGCGCGCAGGCATGCGCAGATGGGGCGCATGAGGTGCGGAGCTCAGCGCAGACGATGTACGCGGAGCTCGAGGTGTACGACCAGCAGCGGCACGCTAAGCTTGGTGCGCAGGAGGCGCACGACCAGCGGCGCGAGTGGGTGCTGGCGGCACACGGAGAGAAAGGGAGGCACGCGGGTGGGGTTAGGGTTAGGGTTTCACGAACTCCGGTCTAGGACCGTCGCTCTGATACCATGTTGGGAAAAAGAAGAAGTTGTGTTATTTTTGAGAACCCTAGGCTCTCTTATATAGTAGAGAGTCCTATGGGTAAATTACATAAAGTAGACAACAGGAAAAGGAAATACGAAAGAAGTACAAATATAAATACGAAAACATAAATATCTTCACATTCATCAAACATCCTACATGTGTACCTCTCATCAAAATGGGGTAGCAGAAAGCAAACTAAGACATTTGCTTGATATTGCTAAGTATCTCCCTACTCAGATGAATGTTTTCAAGTACTATTGAGGGGACACTATGCTTATTGGTGTCCATCTCATCAACAGAGTTATATCTTCTATCCTAAAGGGGGGGCTCTTTTCTCTCTACTATACCTCACTGGGTTTCTTTTTCCTTTACCTTTAATAATTTTTGCGTGCACTGCGTTTGTTCACAACTTTCATGTGTTTGACAAATTGTCATCTAGGGCCACCAGGTGTGTCTTTCTTGGGTACTCTCATCTCAGAAAGGCTACCAGTGTTATGATCTTGTGGACGTCAATACAATATTTATACAGATGTCACTTTCTTTGAGTAGACTAACTTCTTTACACAGACTATAGGTGGCATCCCTTTGGATTTTCCACCTCTACCCATCATCTATACACGCAAACATCACTGCATCGGCTTATGTTCCTTTGCTTGTTCTTTTTACAGGATGATATGCCATCTTTAAGTGCACCCACCATCGTTGCCCCGGATGTAACTGAGGATCTTTTGATAGCTCTCCGTAAGCAAAAAAGGCAATGTATTTTTAACCCTATGTCACATTTTACTTCCATTGAAGGTTATCTAGTTGTGATAAGGGGTTTGCAGATGCCATGAATGAGGTTTTTGTTCTCAGATGTCATCATAGTGCAGTCTAAGATCAGGGTTGGCAACATGACATGGATGAGGGGAGATGGATGACCTTACCTCCCTGGACACGTGGGATCTTGTGTCGTGCCCTTTGGGAGTTCGACTTGTGGCTTGCAGATGGGTCTTCACAACCAAATAGTCTCCTGACGGTTCCATTGACAAATCAAAAGCTAGATTAGTTGGGAAAAGCTTCACATAAACCTATGGGATTGGTTATTTTGAGACCTTCTCCCTTATTGCAAGAATGGACTTCATGCGCACCATTATTTCTATTGTTTCTAATAAAACATGACCTATTTTTCAACTTAATGTTAAGAACACATTTCTTTACGGTGACCTCGAAGAGGATGTATATATGATGCATCAACCGAGTTATGCAGTTGAGGGGGAATGTGCACACTGACTATGTAAGACCATCAATGGCCTAAAGTAGAGCCCTTCGACCTGGATTGACAGACTTACCAAAGAGATTAGCACACTTGACTTTCAGAGTATGAGATCTGACTCCTCTGTCTTCGTCAAACGACGTTCTACTGGCACTATTATACTTGATGTTTATGTTGATGATATGGTTGTCATCGGAGATGACGAAGATGACATTTCAGAGAATAAGACCTTCCTTCAGAAGGTCTTTGTTATGAAGGATATTGGCCAACTCTGTTACTTTCTTAGTATTGAGGTGATGCACACTACAAAGGGACTCCATATCTCTCAGATGAAGTGTTTCCTAGACATTCTTACCGAGGTCGGATTACTTGGATGCACACCATCTAGCATCCCTACTGAAGTAAGGAAACATTCCACATCAATTGATCATGCCTTTAACGATATTGAACGATCTAAAAGCCTAGCGGGTAAACTTCTTTATCTCACTGTTACTAGTCTAGATATGTCAGATGTTGTTAGTAGAGCCAGCCAACACATGTAGAGACCCCTTTACGGTCGTTGGCATGATGTTTTCCTGATCCTTCGATATTTGAAGGAATATCCTAATCATGGACTCTTTTATGGGGTCAAAAATCACACTAGTGATTCCGTCTATACAGATGCTTCTATACAGATGCTGACTATGCCAATTTGTCTAAGGACCATCTATCCACTACAAGCTAGGTCATTCTCATGGGGGGCAACCTTGTTACTTGACGAAGCAAGAAGCATAGAGTAGTCTCCAAATCGAGTTCAGAAATAAAATGCAGGGCAATCGCCCAAGCCACCTGTGAGATCACTTAGTTTGTTTCCTTCTACAAGAACTTGGGGCTTTTAGTTGCTACTCACGTACCTTTATTCTGTGGCAACAAGCCCGCTACACACATCACCTCCAATCATGTATTCCATGAGCAGACCAAGCACATTGAGGTGGACTGTCACTTCATTCGTGATGCAATATGAAGAATGATCTCTACTCCACACATCTCCACTAAACTTCAACATGCAAACATCTTCATGAAGGCACTACCGAAGAAAAGCCTCTTATTCTAATTTCCAAGTTGGGCACGATTGACAGCTATGCTCCAACTTGAGGGGGAGTGTTAGAGTTCTTGTATTTCTATTTTATTTGAGTCATGTAACCCGTCGGATTCCTATATGTGAATTCCCCTTTTTGCTCTATAGGTTTTATCTCTATATAAGAGACCCTAGACTCATTAAATAAACACATCAATTCATTCTCTTCTCCATAAAAAGACCATACTAGTTAATCAATTAGTTTTGAGTAAGGCTAACAACGGAATACATTTATATCTTCTTAGATCATATATGATCTTATACCAAGTTGTACACTTATAGGGGCGTGCTCTAAAGAAAATCATAGACCTTTGAAGAATGCCACCCAAAGAAATATACATAAGAGAATCTAATAATTTTCAAAGGTGAAGCTACTTTTTCATTGACATTCATAAAAGAAGATATTTCTGCAATTACTAGTTTGTGTCAAAATTTGCTTCTTTTAATTTGTTCAGTAGCATCTGCATCCATTTTTGCCCCTTCTTGTACCTATCAGGAGGTTTCAACATCTATACAATGGATAGTGATGCTATTCTCACCCTTCCCTATGATGTACACTCCCTATGGTATGTCTATATTAAAATTGCTACAGCGAAGTATTCTCCATAAAGCATAATATAACAAACTTCCCATGGTATGGACACCAACACTATTGGAAGACAATCGGCACAGATCTAGTTTTCAGATGGAACCTTTCTCAACAAACCAAATCACAATCATGTCCACTACTAAAATCGAAATCATATAAGCATGAAATTCGATGCTGCAAAAAAACAAGAACTGGCCATGAATTGTCTTAAATGGTTAGGTGGTTCTTATAAGTTGTGCTCATAAACCATTGGACATGGTTTCTACTAAGTGCGAAAATACATGAAATGATTTTTCTAACAGCTAAGTACATTGGTAAACACAATGATCTTTTTCTCCCGAAATATGATTTTTCCGGACCTGGATTGTTGCGAAATTCGACTAAATTAAATCCACTGATCAATTCACATCGAGAGGGTAATAGCGGACGACCACCCAACATATTCTCAAAAATTTTATGATATCCTGTATAAATTCCATTATTTTCATTTGGCTCTTCCATTGTAAATGCAAGAAACTACAGCAATTACTAATAGGTAGTGTGCAATGGCAATGCGGGAAAACCTCTGAATCAGAAATCACGTCACATCTAGATCAAAGCTGATTTGATCGACATTCCTTAAAAAGATTAAGAGAGAAAAAGAAGGAACTCACGATTCGAAGATTGGCTGAGGTGCATCCGAGGAACCATAGAAAAAGAGGTCGCTGCTACTGTGCTTTTTCCACGTAAGGCATGAAACAGAATACATGAACAGTACCGAAATTAATAGCACCTGAGATAAACACCGAAATTAATAGCATGCTCCATTTACACCCTGAACAGAATACATGAAAACTCGATGGAGCAACAAATCCAAGGCTTTCTACCTAAATAGTCATTCAAGAGAAATCAGGAAGAGGTTCACACAATGCGATGTCAAAGAATTATTGACGAAGTATATAGCAAGGGATGCAAAAGAATCATGTAGTATGTGACCTAGCGACATGTTACAAATGCTTACAAGTATTTAAGGTACGAGATCTTGCAAAAAAATAGATGTGATTCAAAATAGTAATAACAATAGATTCATTATTAAATCCATTACACAACAGCACTAATTAAATTTTTAAAAAATGAGTATAAAAAGAGATCCATTATAACTTGAATGACAATCACAGCAAAAGTAGTCATGGCTGTGGGAATGAAAAGCTGGGACAAAGACTATAATCTTTTCATTAATTGAACTATGTACATAATTACTATGACAAGACACCCGACTATTTTCCTAACTTTCTGGCAAGTAGGAGGGGATTCAAACAATGTTTACTGTTAAAATGAAGAAAATCCATGTACCCACCTTTCGTAGATTTCTTCTGCACATGAACTGCTTGCCGATGATAGCCAATCAAGATCAAGAAAATTTGAACAATTTGATTCACATGCACGATGTTCATTAAAACAAGCATGATCACCCTCCATAAAAAGCTGCCTTCCAACTACCACGGGCGAGCACCTGAGATAAACACCGAAATTAATAGCATGCTCCATTTACACCCTAAACAGAATACATGAAAACTCGACGGAGCAACAAATCCAAGACTTTCTACCTAAATAGAAATTCAAGAGCAATCTGAGCAAACCGCTTGGTTAAAAAAAACACGTCCAACGGTATACGAAACAAACTAATGTCAAGAATCTAACAGAACCAAAACCTGAATCCAAATGCTAAAGTAAACAGATGGGCATGTAAAAGGGAAAGAAAATGAGATGGTAATCTGAACGAAATCAAAAGATGAAACAAAACCTGGAACCTATTCGGGGTACGAACAAGTTGAGAAACTCCAACAGTATCAGATCCTCATCTTCTAGGAGTGAGATCCGGACAGAAACTCCAATCGGAAAACAAGAATCAAGCCTGAAATCAAACTACAAAATGGTTTGGTAAAGATGGAAACAAGAAGGTGAATGGAAGGTTTGGTAAAGATGGAAACAAGAAAATGAGACGGTAATCTGAACGAAATCAAAAGAAACAAAACCTGGAAACTATTCCGGGTAAGAACAAGTTGAGGAACTCCAACAGTATCAGAACCTCGTCTTCTAGAGTGAGATTCGGACAGAGACTCCAATTGGAAAACAAGAATCAAGCCTGAAATCAAACTATAAAATGGTGTGGTAAAGATGGAAACAAAGAACAAGAAGGTGAATGGAAGGTTTGCCTGGGATCTTGAGCGTGTTTCTTTGACTTCCTTCACGCCCCCAGTTGCTATGGAAGGATATAACGGCGGAGGTCTTCCCCTCGGCTCCCTTGAAGATGGGCTGCAAAGTCCGCACGATGCGCAGTGTTCTTGAAAACCGCAACAGCAGGTCTTGGGTTCGAGGGCGAAGGCTGCCCTTCTCCTCGACCCACCACGTTCTGTCTACGGACAGTCCTCGCATCTTTCCGCAGGCTCAATCTTTTAAGAGGTGGGAGGAGAACGGTTGGAACAAGAACATCGTTGTTACGGGGATCAAAGGTTCGTTGGGGGAAGAAGAGGGTATTATATAATTGTGATGACACGTGTCCAAAGAACATTTTAAATCCAATATTAAATATTAGACGGCATACTTAGATGAAAAATATCTAACTAGTGCTATATAATACAAGAACAAACAAAAAGATTTAAATATTTAAATAATTGTGTAATTGTTAAATACACGTATAAGACACCTATAAACAAATTGTATGCATAGGGTGATAATATAATATTTTATTACTTTAAAAAATAACTCAAGATATATAAATACAGTTTTGTGGATGTATTGTGTTAATCTAGGTGTAGAATAAATATAAAAGTAAAACATAAGTTAAAACACCTAGATACAAATGTTCTTGATTTATTTAAATTAGTTTCAACGAGTTTTAGTTTTGGATTTTATTTTCTAAATAAAATAAGATATAATGAAAATAATTAAAAAATACGAAAAAATGTTGTACAATATATAAGTAATCCAAACTAATTAATCCAAGTAAAAAATCATGTTGTATTTAGGTTTAAAAGTTGACTTCTTGTAAACTAACTCTATTTTTAATGAGATGTTTTCTTCATATATTTACATAATGTGGTTTTAAGCTTGTCTTTATACTTTTCTTTATTATTTTATATACAAGTTATTAAGTTAATTAGAATTGAAATAAATTATAAGGAAAGTTGAAACTCACATATTTTATCTCGATACTTTTCTAACATATTTATAAAAGAGTTTACATTGAAGTCTGAAAGTGAGTTTAGTCGATTCATAGTTTTTTTATAAATATGTATGGATTTGAGAATTTGGAAAATAAACAATTATATTGGTGTTATCCCACTTATTTAGTCCAATTATTTTTGGTATGATATATATAACTATTATGTACATTTTGATGAAGAGTTTCGTGAAAACTATTTGCATAAATTATCTATATAATTAGGTGAAAATTGTATATAAATAAATAAGTAAATTCGAGTAGTTTTTACATGGTTAGTTATTTTTGGATTTTCTTCCTTATCTCCCCTACTTTGTGGATAGTCGACCGCCCCATGCAAATATGGTCTCTATGGTTGTTTCATAAATATTGAAGGATATGAGGAGATCCTTAAGCGCACCACGGAAGCATGAGTATCGCATCGTATGCGATCGGGAGCGATTAGTCGCACTAGTTGCTTGAGGCAGTGGAAATTAAAAAAAATCATGTGACAAAACCACATGATCCAAGAACATTTCTCAGATCGTTTCATCTAAACCACAAACACGTATTAGGGTTACCTCTTGAAGCATGGTTTTGATCAAGTCTCTAAACGAAGATACCTCCTGTCTCAAGTCCGATCCGACGGAGGAGACTCTTGCGAGCGTGTTGATGAAACACATGCTCCTCACAATCCAAGTTGATGATCCAAGCGGAGAACCTTCAAATCTCATCACACGAGATACGACGTCTTCTTCACAAGCGAGGCGCACCGAAGGATACGAAGATCCATGAGCAATCGATCCGGCAGCATAACGACGATGATGCGGCGATGGAGACTCTCTTTAGGGCATCCATGGTGGACGACTATATGAGAGAGAGAGGGCGTATAGATAGAAAGAGAGATGGAGAGAGCCTTGTGTTTCTCATTAGCATTTGAAGAGCAAGGGGTGCCCTTCTATTTATAATATTTTGGGATCCATGGATCTCAATCCATGGGCAACACAAATCCAATGGATCTCATTGATTTGTGTTTCTTTTAATGGACATGATCTTGTTGTTGAAAACACAACAATAATTAAGTTAATAAAATCAAATGTATACTCAATATAATTTGATTTACATTAAATCAATCTCCATTGGATAAATAGGAAGGAGGCAAGCCTCCTTCCATAAGAGGAGTGGGCGGCTACCATATTCCATGGTGGAATTGTAGTTGTCCACCCTCTGAGGAAGGTAGATCTCCTTTCCTTATTACATGAGATTACATTATCTCATGATTCTCTCCAATATTTGAAAAAACTTCTGTTGCAAATTATTTCACAAAAAATAAATCCAATTTAATTTGTGAATATTACAATCATGCCATTGGAAATTTATGAATCACATTCACAAATCAAAATAAAATGTGAATTACATTTTCAATATAATGTCCAATGTGAATCCAATTCACATTAACATTTAATTAACAAATGTAAATTACAAATAGCTCTCTCTTATATATTATAAATCTTATTTATAATATATATGATTAATATGGATAGTGCTATCCACATTATTCATATCTATGATAATTAAATCACATTTAATCATCTTGGATCTCTATTCTCATGTGCCCAAATAATATGAATCACATTCACATTATTGACGTCTTTGATAATTAAATCACATTTAATTTAATTATCTTAGATAACTCTCATTATAATATGAATCAAATTCATATTATTCATGATAATTAAATCACATTTAATTATCAATTTTCTCAATGCTTGGATATATAATATCAACAATGCAATTATCTTGAGCTCTTTCGAGGATAATGCGCTTTCTCCGCAGATACTTGGAGATAAGGACGGGGTGATTGTATTATTCCTCGTATAGTGACTTGGATATTAATATCACATCTCAAATCTAGATCTCGGGCCTCCCATAGACGCTTGATTAAATCAAGACCGTAAATCTAATCTTCTCATTGCATCTGAATCACATTCAGATCAATATCCAACATTTGGACCAAGATCAGATCACTTCTCTACTGAGAGGAGTCAATAAAATCCAGACCCGTTTCATCACTCCCTAGGAATGGAAGCGTCATGGTTATACAATCGTTTATGATCACATCACCCTCACGTATTCCCAATACATGTACATCCTGCATACTGGAAGACCCATAATAAACCTGAAGTATTAAATCAATTTTACACTTACTTCAGGGTTTTTTCCAGTAAGTTTCTCATTTGATCATTGGGAGTCGACATCGATCATATACTTTCCAAAAGCATATATCATACCTAGGTCTTGATCATATATTTTCCAAAAGTATATATCAAACCTATACATTCAGTCAAGCTTCCAAAGAGAGATGACTGTACACAGAATTTGATTCTTCCCAACATCTCGTGAGTGAGGCCATGTCTTTTGGTTCAGTAATGAACCTGTATGATCCCTTTGAGAGATCGTATTACTCATATGCCCTTACATGCACACCAACGCGCCGGTGTATAGACCTTGATTAGGTCATCAACCTATTGGTATGCCAAATGCACATACTCAGACATATAGTAATACAGATGTCTCCGGTCAGAGCATGTGTGCCTGTATTGTGACAACATACGATATAGGACTTCGATCATCTCAATCTCGTTAAGTCAACTCTTTGACCTAACTTATCTAACACCTCCAAATTTCTATTCCTATGCAGAGGACATGCATCAAGAGGTCGGTCAGATATCAACCTTCATAGAGGATTGCCATCTCCTCCTCAGGCTGGAGATCATCTCTTAATAATCATTTGACGGTGCTTGATGAGTCCTCAATCTAACTCTTTAGATATTCATCCAAGCACCATCCTCTATGATTTAATTATTGAATCAACAGCTGTTTTATCATTAAGATGGCCATGGTACATAACCCTAATTGTACTAAGGGACCTATTATGAAAAGTAGTTATTCTTCATTTCAGATCAGGGAATGATATTTACAATAACACTTATTGCATTATGGCTCGCCGTGGGCTCGCATGTCCAACAATCTCCCACTAGCCCAAAGAGCCATTAATGGGATAATCATCTAAACCCACACTCATGTGACAATCATAGGTTATTTAGAAAAATAGTTAGGTAAGCAGATCAGTCACTCTGTTCCCAAGAGACTGTGCCAAGTCCTTTTATGACACTTGAATATACCCCCAATAACAGTGCTCGCATCCAATGCGAATGTTGCAACATATGCAACCAATACTCAATTTAGTCAAAACAGTTATAGTGTCTGTGACACTATTGCTCGATTATAACCAATATTTCCATAATCCTTATCAGAATACCGTTATTCCTGGAGATCTCTATCTCCAAAGATATCCAAAGTTAAGACCTTTTAGATCTAGAATACTATTATTCCCGGAGATTTCTATCTTCAAAGGTATCCAAAGTTAAGACCTTTTAGATCACTATCTATAAAGTCTTAATTTCTTGAAGATAAGGCTTAGAGATCATTATCTCGAAAGTCTTGTCATCTTTGAAGATTTTGTTATTACTGCAATCAAGTGTTTTATCATCATAGTAGGATTAGCAACACTTTACTACTCCCACTACATGGCAGAAATCTGGATTTTGTACACATCTAGCATACACCCAACTTCTCGTAATTGATGCATAAGGGCAAGCAGTTCTAGCATTCACTTCCTCAACTCTTTGAGGGGCTATCCCTTCAGATAGGTCAGTACCATATCTTAAGGGAAGGAAGCCTTTCTAGGAATTTCCCAAAAGATGGAGCATATCCAAGATGTATTACTAATGTGACAATCCTAATACCCTCTTCTCTTTGCTTCTAAACAACTTCAGAACTAAAATCTAAGAGGTATCCTTAAGATCATATATCAAGATTAAATGAGTTCCTTTACTTCATTTCATCTTGATTCTCAAGAGAGTCATCCTCTGAGAATCACATTCTCAGAGATGAGATCTTTTAAGAATCTCAATATCATAAAGTAGGTATCCAATACCATCCTTTATTTTCCTAATGAAGTAGCACTCACTGGTGCTAGATTCCAGCTAACTTGCATGGAACCTAATTAAGGATATATAATGTAGTCTCTACCACATATATACCTGGAAACTAAGAGATAATTATGCTAAAAATCATCATTGATCAAATCATGTCACACATGATCCAATTGTATCTCCCTACACCTCTATTGAGTTTACATTTACCAGGAGGAATGAGATAGGAATGATATTCCTTTCTCCATATGGTATTCCATGAATTCATCTAATATGTACTTGTTACCTAGGTTAGATCAAATTCATTTTATCTTCCTTCAAACTTTGGTTCTAAACCAAAATTGTGAAGTCTTTGAACATTTCAAAGGTTTCTTAGGTGAAGAGAAGAAATCCTATATCATACATAATCATCAATATATATATCACATATCCATAATGTTTATTATGATATAGATGATCCACATACATCAATATGTATGAGATCCTGAATACCTTGACATCTTACACCATTCCCAAAGAAGGGTGCATCGAACATTTTCTACTTTTGAATACAATATTCATAAGTATGTATGTTTTGAAATTTTAAGCATTCTGAATTATCTCTTACTAGTCTATTGATCAAATCAACAGATAAATGTCCCAGGTTTGATGCCAGATCATTGTTAAATGATCTTAATCCTCATATTGATCTTTTAAAGATTTAATTTTCTGTATTAGAAATCTTAATGAACCATTCGTTGATTTTCTAATTTAGTAGAGTCCACTAGATGTTAAATTACTATCTGAAATATATCCATCATAACTATATATGATAGGTTTATTCCAGAATTAATGTTTACTTCCAACATTTAGAAACAAATAATTAGTGCATTCTAACATCTGGGTCATAGAGACATTCTCTAAGACTATGGGCTCCAACTGAAAATATGAAGTCTATCGATCCAATGGAAATTTTTGCAACAATTGCATCAATTCCAACATGGATGACCATTAAACCTTAAGATCAAATTTCTAATATTCTAATACATATGCAACCAATTGAAGTGTCATTAGAAGATTGTGATACAATTACTAGACTTTATTGTATCAAATAAGAAAGTCAATTTCAATGATTACATATAGATTATTCCGATGCACTATTTGAGTCCTTCTCTAAGGATTATAGATAGATTTGATAGTCATACTATCAACACATCAACTTATTGCAGTATTGGCATTCATCCAACTCTTTGGATGTCATATGGAAGTCACAGAAGTACAATCAACTCTTTGACTTTCCTTCTCATATTGGGGTTGACCCATGCTTCCACTACGCTCCCTTTATCTATAAACAACTATTTCTTAAGACAAAGGATCTCTTATGTTGAACTCAAAATAATTCAATGTAAGAGTTTTCAACATTTATACATGCTCCATCCAATTCATACAATATGAAAATCATGAAGCTTCATGAATAACTAGAGTATAGATAGCAGAATGATGACACTCATCATATCTACATACATCTTAACTTTTAAAAATCTTAGTGCAGGTAGGTACTCAAACATTTCGAATACATATCTCTTACAGAGCTACCATCCTGCATGATGTAGAGAACCATGTCACTCATGATTAAATGTCAAGAGCACATATGTATGCCAGAATATCTTCTTATATTTTATAAGGATTATTTGACAATTACGATCATCATCGACATGTCACTTTCAAAGTACATTCGATGAGATCAAGACCATAGAGACATACAAACCCTAGGTTTGAAGTCCTGTTGTCTATTTAATTGCAATTCCTCATTCATATGAGGAAACTTGCACATTGCAACCACATACAATATGTATCCTAGTGCAAGTACAACATCTTGATCATGGATCCAATCAATGATATTTACTGGTTATTATTGAATATAGAATTGAGTGGGTTTAATGAAGGATTATATGAAATAAGAAATTTGCATAAGTGTATGTATTATATATACATATTTTACTTTGATTTAGGAATTTTATATCAATGTTGTCTTGCCTTTTCAACACTGAAAGTTCATTCCCTTAATCACTTTCAATGTAAGAGATATACTTACCATTATATCTCAGCAAGATCTGAGATCTCCTTCATTAGCTTTGTCATATCCCAATAATATGAGAACTTGTGACTCCGATAAGAAGAAGCGGGAATACATTCCGCCTTGCAAGCCTAACTTACATTTCCCAATTCGATCTTTAACACCGAGGCCCATCACCCTTAAGGTGATGATGACCTGTCATTAATTGAACCAACCGTCAACAGTAATACAATTCGCTATACGCAATCCAATATGGCCCCAATAATATGAGGGCTCCATATTGGGGTCACTACGCATACGTCCTTACTCTTTCGAGAAGCGAAGAGCCCAATCCAAATGGATTCTATGCATGAGCTGTCACTTCAGACAGGCGTCTCCGACATACAATATCTGACGACGGAACCCTTTGCCTTGATGGGAGACCATGGATGTCACTTATGCAATCCTCCATATCACGTTCAAATTCTAATTAATCATAATGAATCATATTCATTACGATTAATTCTTCCAAGGAAAATAACATCTCTATTCATAGTAGAGTATTTTAATTTTAATTAGATTCCAATTAATCTAATCATATTATATTAATGATCCAATTAATATCCAACAAACATTCTTCATTGTTACTTGAATTATGGTATTATCTCAAACGCGTATTATTTCGAATTTTATTAATTAGAAATACATCATGGATTCTTAAGCATTATACCAACCCTACCCGCTGTCATGGCCAGCACCGACGAGAGTGGGACAGATCGCACACGGTGCAATTTGCTACCCCAACGCTCCCTGACTAGATACCATATCCGCCTCGGGAAAGGATAATGCAAAATAGATCACTTTGTACTTGAGATGATCATCTGTTTTTCAACCGAAATTATACCATATAATAATAATCAAAATAATTTTGATTAACATTATAAGGAGATTTGCTAAACAAATCTCCAATCCTATTCAGGCAACATTGTTTGTTGGAGAGTAAATCATGTAGATCATGTAACCAATTTGTGATCTAGATCATATCTAATCAATTATTGATTAAGGCAATGTCATGTAAGGAAATAATTATCTTAAAATATTTTAGAAATATTTATACATAATTATTCCAGGAAATTAAACCATTTAATTTCACTAATTTCTTAAATGACAATCACTAGGTTCTTGATTAGGAAAGTAATTCCAACAGTGACCCTTACCTACTAAAAATACCATATCTTAATCAATTTAAATCCAAATTAAGAAAAATAAGTTTCTAATGTTTGATAATTTGATTTACAACATAGTTCAAGTGATTTGTATGCATTTCAAGGCGTTTCAAATCCACAATTAACTCTTTAATTACTTTGAGATTCGCAGTTCCCGAAATCGTGGATACATGTTCACTAAAATGACCATAACTTGAGCAAACGGATTCGAAATCACGCAAACTCAGATCCTACGATTTCCTTATTTAATGAGGAACAAAATTAATTATTATATTAGTGTTTAAACTTAAACAAGGCCGAAAATATGCACTAAATAGAGATGCGAAAATGAAATGCGACAGAATTTTCGCAAACCCTAACGAACCCAAGTCATCCTTGGTTTATGGATCGCATCCAAAACCTTCGACCTAAGGCTCTAATACCACTTAAAGGATATAGGGAGATCCTTAAGCACATCCCGAAAGCATGAGTATCGCATCGTATGCGATCGATAGCGACTAGTTGCTTGAGGCAGCGGAAAATAAAAAAAATTCATGTGACGAAATCACATGATCCAAGAACATTTCTCGGATCATTTCATCTAAACCACAAACATGTATTAGGGTTACCTATTGAAGCGCAGTTGTGATCAAGTCTCCAAACGAAGATACCTCCAATCTCAAGTCCGATCCGACGGAGGAGACGCTTGCGAGCATGTTGATGAAACACGTGCTCCTCACAATCCAACTTGATGATCCAAACGGAAAATATTTAGATTTCGTCACATGAGATACAACATCTTCTTCACAAGGAGACACATAGAAGGAGACAAAGATCCATGAGAAATCAATCCGGTAGCATAACGACGACGCTGCGGTGATGGAGACTCTCTTTAGGGCATCCATGGTTGATGACCATATGAGAGAGAGTGGGCGTGAAGAGATAAAGAGAGAGGGAGAGAGCCTTGTATTTCTCATTAGAATTTGAAGAGCAAGGGGTGCCCTTCTATTTATAATACTTTGGGATCCATGGATCTCAATCAACGGGAAACACAAATCCAATACCTCTCATTGATTTGTGTTTCTTTTAATGGACATGATCTTGTTGTTGAAAACACAATAATAATTAATTTAATAAAATCAAATATATAGTAAATATAATTTGATTTACATTAAATCAATCTCCATTGGAGAAATAGGAAGGAGGCAAGCCTCCTTCCATAAGAGGAGTGGACGGCTACCATATTCCATGGTGGAATTGTAGCTGTCCACCCTTTGAGGAAGGTGGATCTCCTTTCCTTATTACATGAGATTATATTATCTCATGATTCTCTCCAATATTTGCAATAAATTTTATTGTAAATTATATCACAAAAAATAAATCCAATTTAATTTGTGAACATTGCAATCATTCCATTGGAAATTTGTGAATCACATTCACAACCCAAAATAAAATGTGAATTACATTTTAAATATAATATCCAATGTGAATCCAATTCACATTAATATTTAATTAACAAATGTAAATTACAAATAGCTCTCTCTTATATATTATAAATGACATTTATAATATATATGATTAATATGGATAGTGCTATCTACATTATTCATATCCATGATAACTAAATCACATTTAATCATCTTGGATCTCTATTCTCATGTGCCCAAATAATATGAATCATATTCACATTATTGATATCTTTGATAATTAAATTATATTTAATTATCTTAGATAACTGTCTTTATAATATGAATCAAATTCATATTACTCATGATAATTAAATCACATTTAATTATCAATTTTCTCAATGCTTGGATATATAATATCAACAATGAAATTATCCTAAACTCTTTCAAGGATAATGCGCTTTTTCTGCGGATACTTGGAGATATGGACAAGGCGATTGTATTATTCCATGTATAGTGAATTGGATATTGAGATCACATCTCAAATCCAGATCTTGGGCCTCCCATAGATGCTTGACTAAATCAAGACCGTACATCTAATCTTCTCATTGCATCTGAATCACATTCAGATTAATGTCCACATTTGGACTAAGATCAGATCACTTCTCTACTAAGAGGAGTCACTAAACTCCAGACTCGTTTCATCACTCCCTAGGAATGGAAGCATCAGGTTATACACTCATTTTTTATCACATCACCCTCAAGTATTCCCAACACCTGTACATCATGCATACTGGAAGACCGAGAATAAACTCGAAGTATTAGATCAATTTTACACAATCTACTCCAGGGTTTTTTCAGTAAGTTTCTCATTTGGTCATTGGGAGTCAGTATCTATCATATAATTTCCAAAAGCATATATCATACCTAGGTCTTGATCATATACTTTCCAAAAGTATATATCAAACCTACAAATTCAGTCAAGCGTCCAAAGCGAGACGACCGTGCACGAAATTTGATTCTTCCTAATATCTCATGAGTGAGCTCATGTCTTCCGGTTCAGTAATGAACTTGTATGATCCCTTTGAGAGATCGTATTACTCATATACCCTTACATGCACACCAACGCATCGGTGTATAGACCTTGATTAGGTCATCAACCTATTGGTATGCCAAATGTACATACTCAGACATATAGTAACATATATGTCTCCGGTCAGAGGATGCGTGACTGTATCGTGATAGCATACGATATAGGACTTCAGTTATCTCGATCTCTTTAGGTCAACTCTTTGATCTAACTTATCTATCACCTCTGAATCTCTATTCCTATGCAGGGGACCTGCATCAAGAGGTCGGTTAGATATCAACCATATGAGAGGATTGCCATCTCCTCCTCAGGCTGGAGATCATCTCTTAATAATCATTTGATGATGCTTGATGAGTCCTCAATCTAACTCTTTAGATATTCATCCAAGCACCAGTCTCTATGATTTAATTATTGAATCAACAACTGTATGATCATTAAGATGGCCATGGTACATAACTCTAATTGTACTAAGGGACCTATTATGAAAATTAGTTAGTCTTCATTTCAGATCAGGGAATGATATTCATTTAAAAAAAAGGGAATGATATTTTCAATAACATTTATTGCATGGCTCGCTGTTGGCTTGCATGTCCAACAAATATATCTTACATCTATATTTTCTATGTTTTCTAAACCATGTTATAATGCATATTTACAACCTTCCTTTTTCTTTTCTTATTTTATTTTTTCAATGTATTTTTAATGCATAGGATTTCATTACTATCAATTAAGAGTGTATTTACAAGAATCCGATATTAATGCATATTTACATTTATTTATTTATGAAGAATTTTAAGACAAAATGCAAGAACAAAGTTAATGAGGCACATATTCATCACTCACACATTGTGCAAAAATACATACGCCAACATACACACACAAACATACCTACATATGTGATAGACATGCACAATACACAGAGAGATAGAGAGAAAGAGAGAACTTCATAAACATACATGCACATGCGTACACACAAACATATGAAACTTGCATACAATGAATGCACACACTCACAAACAAAACATATACATGGCACACAGACACAAATACATACATACACATTCATAAAAACAAACATATATATGGACATTATATGTAAAAACAAACATGTACAATCACGGGTGTGCACACATGCACATCATATGTAAAGACAAACAATACACACATACATAAAAGGACATACATTTCACAAGCATAGTCGATGACATACATACATACAAACACACATACACATGTGCATGAGTATCCGCATACAAACGCATATAGTACACATGCATATGCATGCACCCACACACTACGATTAGGCATGCACACATGAACAAGAAGACACCTACAATTCAGTGCCCCCCACACATGGTGCCCAAAGGAATAGCACACATGAACACACATATACAAACATACATATATTGCATATGCACACGCATACACCAATGTGCACGCATGCACATACGCACACATATTGCATGCATAGATATACATATACACAGACATACATGCACACAAACATATGTACATACAAGCACACATACACACACGTACACATACACATACATAACCACATACACTTATTACAAATACATATACACCCATTGTACAAAAATGGCATAAAAAACATGCACGCACGCGTGCGTACGCACACATAAAGTTTATTTACAAGCGTAAACATGCATACGTACATGCATACAAAATGACACACAGAAAGCCTTTGCACACACATGCACAATACACACACACATATGTACACAAAGCACGCATACATATATAAAGGCGCATATACACTCATAACAAACAGAAATACAAATCACCTTCCCACCCACACATAAACACATATGCATGCATAAACAAATGCACACGGAGACATACATGCGCTTGCAATACAAACGAATAAAGTACACATTGATGAATATGTGATTCATCTATTCTAGTTAATTTATCTGAGCTCTAATCCTCGAGTAATTAACTCAATAGACTCGTTAATTAATATTTCTTATAATATCAATAAAATAAGTTAATTGGCATCATCTTGTAAAAAGTTGCAAAATAAAGAGTATGTTCTTGTAAATATTCACTTGTAAATAAGCACAATCTTTAATGATTTTTAATTCATTCATAATAATTCTAAATTGAATAAAATCAACATCATTGTATACCTAATGCTAACCTTAATCAATGAAGAATACAAAAAATGCTAACTTGTATATGTGATAAATAAAATCCAACCCTAGTTTGAGTGATACAAAGATGAATGTGCAAAGATCTCATCATTCAGTCTCCTGTGAAACTTTAGCCACCTTTGTTTTAATGTGATTTAAATTTTCTACAAAGTAAGACCAAAGTTAGAGGAATCAGAGTTCATGCGTGAAAATTATTTTTTGAGGCCACATTATATATTATGCATATAACTAGTCTTAAGCTTAATATTTTATATTTTAAATTTAAACCTCTTTGATTTATTTCTTTTCCATATACATTTTTGATTGTGTTTTAACTAATCACATAAAAAATTAACACCAAAATAAATCACAAAATCGTATAACAAAATAATCCGACCATGTATATTGACTTTTACCTCAATACAAACCAACTTTCCTATTTTATTTTTTATTAATTATTAAACATATAAAAATAGATTAGTACATCATTATATTTCTAGTACTTTTATATAAATATAATATGAATATAGTTTAACTTAAAATCAAAGGAAATATACAAAACATTGATAACCATGTGTTTTATGCACAAAACAACAATCACTAATGTATTAGTATTTTACCATGAAAACCCCTCTAGATGAAAGCAATTACCAAAATATTTCGACTCAAGATTCTTAATTGATATTTCTAGTCAATCAATAAACTATTCACATTATCTTATCACGAATAACTCGATCGCTTACTTACAACACTTCTGTTAATGCCAACAACTTTTCATAACTTGGATCACATTCAAAGTATTGGTGTACAATAGTACAAAAAATAAAAGAGTTTATCAAAGTGAATTAGAATATCAATATAAAAAATAAGAACTCTCAAACATGTTACTATCAAAGATCGAATGAGAGTTAATTACACGAGAAGTTGAACACTTAAAAGAGAATCTCTGATAATTATATAAAGAGTGTAGTATGTAGTAAAGAAATTCAAGGCGGGGAGAACTTTGGAAAGCAGAAATCTTAGTAGAAGTATTTTTTGTAGCTCCTGGATATATATATAAACATAAAATTTTCTTTCTTATATGTATTCAAGTGAAGGGAATAATATACAACTTATAACATATATTATAGGTATTGAGTCTCAAAAAATCCATTTCGAAAGTAATATACTAATGAGATCAACATTATTAAAAAAAGCAAGTGATTGATCAATCATATTGGGATGATCGGTTAGAATGCTATAGTGATCAACCAATTAAGGTCAATGACCGATCAGTAAAATGGGTTTTATGATTTAAAAAATTAATGTTTAAAAAGTTATTAATAAAAATTTGGGGTGATCGATTGACCACAATGCATTATCGATGAGTGATGGATTGGTTAACAAGTCATTGGTCATTTAAGTCTAAAAACAGTATATAAGAATGATCTACCGTGTCAGTTGGTGTGATTTATTAGAATAAAATAAAATCTTAAGATGGTTGATTAGTATGAAGGAAATGATCTATCAACTAAAAAAATATCAAGTTGATTGATTAGTCAGTCTCTAGACAATGGTTTAAAATGATCGACCAAAGTATTGAAAAAGATTGATGAGCTAAGGGTTGATATGTAAAAATTTATTATAGGTTAAAACCTATCATGCCTATTATTATATATGCAAATCTATATATCTATAATACTTTAAAAGTAGTACAATATAAACTACAAGTTTTTGTGAAGCTTTTTATCGAATCTTAAGTTATTTATATAAAGCATGGATCTAAAGAGGGAATCTAGAGGGGCAACATGGATCTGGTCCTCTAGAAGATGGACCGATTATGTAGGTGTGGGTCATGATTGTGGGGAGCAGGGACGGAGCCAGAAACTTTTTGCAGAGGGGGCACAAAGTAAAACAATAATTTATTTGTTGATTGTAACATTATCAAGTAACGTGTAGAGTAATCATTATGCAGGATAAAAATGACAATTAGATTAAACTTCTTAAGCTTTATCTTTAAGCATGACACATGTATGGGATTTTTGCTTATTTTTTAAAAAAATATCTCCATTTTATTTCATATGTATAAAATCGTAAGATTGACATCGGATACTTCGTATCCATTAAAATTTAGACAAATCGTATGTTGTAAGATTTTGAAACTTTTCCATATGAAAAGTATCCATAATTAAAAGAGCTAGGGAAAATTGTACACACACATCTAAACTTAAACATGAGCATAGAGTCAAAATAGATATTATATAATGTCCTGGCCAATTTTGGAGTTGCACTAGAAGGGGAATATAATGTCACGGGCTTAGGACTCCTAACTGTTATTGAGAAAACTGGCCATGACTACTTATTGGGTTCAAACCCAATTGGACCCGATGATAACCACTTAAAATGACCTAAGTTGTCAAGTGGTAATCCCTCTCTTATAACTCGCTCTCAAAATTCGTATGTTTTAGATGTGAGACTATATTTGGGGTGCTATAACCTCCCTTATAACTGTAATGTCCACACATGCTCATTTGCAATACGATCCATTACTTATTCACGGTAATGGTGACAGATGCACAATCCGGGGTAGCCTTTTTCTCATGTCTCTTTGTAGGGATGGCTCCACCTCTTAGGTAGCCTTTTCCACTATTGAAAGAAAGGTGTTCCGATAACATTTGAAACGTCCCGGGCTTATATCTCCGGACCATCATCGAGGAAAATTGACCTTGAAGACTTGTTGGGCTCGGGTCTAATTGGACCCTGTGACAACCATCCAAAATGCTTAAAGCTCAATCTATGAAGTAATAATCTCTCGTTCTTACAATCCACTCTCAAACTCCGTAAGTTTTAGGTACGGGACTATACTTGGGATGTTACAATAAGGGAAGTCAGAGGCCATCGTTAGTGGGAGGTGCAACATCAAGAACTAACATGTTCCAATGGTAGGGTATTAGGGGAAGAAGGAGGATTCGAGGGTGAAGGACTTGAAATTTGAAATTTAAGAATCCAAATCCTCTGTACCGGTTCGATCCGAGTTAAACTACTCCAGTTCAATCGGACATGATCAATAGTTAAACTCATTTTTTAATTCCTAACTAATACTTTTATAGAGTCAATCGAACTGACCAGGTCGAGGGCAATTTCCAATCCAACTAGTCTGACCAGCTAGTCACGTCCGAATTTTTAAATCAGCCAGATAGGATGATAGTACAGTGAAGGAGAGAGTGAAGAAAAATATATGGATGGAAAGAGACAAATTTCCACGGATGAGAAAGACAAGGAGAGAATTATGGAGAGAGATGATAAAGTTACTCGAAATTAGGAAGGGAGTTATATATTTTATTTTTATAAGATAGATTTGGTATAGGAAAATCAAAATAAATACTATACTTTAATACCAATATCAATAATATAAAGATGATATCCAAAAATCTAGGGGGGGCATGTGCCCCTCCATGCCCCCCTCTAGATCCGTCCTTGGTGGGGAGTGAATTTGGTTTGTCAGATCAGGTCATCAAAAAAGAGGAGACTCCTCTTTGAAGAGCAGTGGAGAAAGATAAGTAGTCAAAGAACTCAAAGGAGGAGGGAGATGTCTATTGGCATTAATATATGAGAATGATACAATGGTGCATACGTAGATTGTAGGGTTGGTAGATGTTGAATCACATTTCAATTATGCTAATTAATCTTTGTTGTGATACGACTGAATACGAGTCGATCTGAACCGAGCATGATCTCGTGAAGAGTGGCTTAGTTAAATTATTTTACTTGGGTAAATCCAAGGTTGATCTCAGGAACACGAGCTCTCGATGCAATTAATTAAGTCATTAATCTCTATAATTAGCGACTCATTAAGTTATCTAGGCCAAATGTGATAATACGATGCAAAACATGGAGATATGCAACATAATGCATTTTTACTTTGATTTATATGCATGTTAATTTAATAAAAAATGCAACAGAATGAGATTAAATACAAAACTTGTGTATATACATAAGGTATGCTCTTGAAAGATTACCATGACTTAAGAAATATGTAGAATTAACAATCAGAATCAAATTGATGCTCAAAGTGAAGCTAAATTCATTCCATGGCATTGAATAATATGAATATTAAAGTATGCATATTTCTGATTAATGATCATTGTTAAAGTGTGAAATCAAAGTATGAACCATAAAGATAGATAGAGAAATGAGCATCCAAATTAAACTTAAATCACTGAAATCGGAGTTCACATGCAAAAGACATTAAATAAAAGGTCCATGGGGCATAACTGAAATAAAAACATAATCAAATAGTTACAAAACATCACATTTAAGTCCTTTCAGGGGTACATTTCTAAATAAGAAAAACAACTAGGGGTTTATCTTTGAGTATCTTTCAAGTACATGAGCAATATTGGAAACCTAGCGAGGGTTTCTTGTAATTCTTCCATGCAAAGCATGTGTGCTTCACGCCCCTGGGAAGGACTTGAGTGTAATTTTTAAGATGACACGGAAATCTGCTACAATTTGCCCGACCCCTCACGCGGTCAGAGGATCAGACTTTGGTTCGAGCTGGTCATAGGTTACTCAGGTCACATGTTACTCGGTTCCATGGAGGTCGTGTAGCCTGGTCGATCGACCATAGATCAACAACTGCATGATGGACCATCGTCACACATCAACTCCTCACTCCTCTGTCACAAGAGGAAGAGGATGGATGGGTTGTCATGCGTGAAATGGTGGATATCTAGGTACGGGCAGAGGTGAGGTGTATTTTAAGAAGTGAGAGCGGCTTAAGGTGGTTTCTCAGTGGTATAACCGCCCCTCCACGACTAGAGGTTACATGGAAGTTCGGGTTAGGTCTATAGTGTGGATGAGGGTGGTTTGATCTCTATCATGGATCAGTTGGTTGATAAAAAAGTAGATCGAGAGAGTGAGGAAATGGTGAGAAAAAGGAGGTTATAGAGGTGCATCGTCTAGAAGGAGGGAAGTTGGAGGAAGAAGACTGCTATGAGCTGTTGGATGGAATGGATCAAAAGACTGAGAGAGAGGAGGGGTTTGGCTATGGAAGTGAGATCTGATAACTCAGATCAGACAAAGGAGAGTGGAGCAGAAAGAAGTGGTTCTGATCAGATCATATGAGTGGATCCAATAGTGGAGGATGGATGCGGGTGGCAAAGAAGGGTTGGGCCACATGGTTAGAGAAGAAGGCGCCACATGGTCCAATGGAAAAAATAAAGAAATTTTAGCAAAATGAAAATAAAATAGCTAGAGGCTCCAAATTAAAGTGTTCAACATGAAATTGTAGATCTTTTCAATATCTACAATTTTCATGTACGACCCAAAGTCAAAATACATCATTTATACCGAGATATATTTTTGCAAGTATTTTTAAGTTAACAAAAATACTTATTTTCATCTCTTTTGTTTTTTATATTTGATTTATGATTAATGTTAAAATAAATATAAACAATACTAAACTAATTTTATGGGACTTATAATTTTAACATAACACAAAAAAAAAAGAGAATAAAAATAGATTTATTTATGTATAGTTTATTAGTGTTAATTATTTGCATACGATTAATTATCAATTTGATTTAATTGTTAACAAATCTTATCGAATTGTTTAAGCAAAAGGGATAATAAATTCAAATATGATGATAAATCAAGGATTTATTAGTAGGGGCTTTAGGCAATAGTTGAAAGGTAAGGGTCGCAAGGGGCTTAAGTATAAAATATGAATATGATGTCGAGCGCGAGCTCAAGCCCTCAACGTTGGGATCCATTGAGATGGAGAAAGGTATTGGGATTTTTTGGAGGCATGAGATAGTTAAAGTGGAAGGTGGACACATGTAAAATAAAGTTATCTTTACACCCATCGTATTATACTTTCATAATTACACTATGGCCCCTCCATAATTCAGAATTAACGTAGAACCCTAGGTAATGACTCCATCTTACACCCTAACCCCTGTCGTTACTTTACCCAATAACCTAACCACATGTTGAGGATAGTCAAACTAGAGAACATTATAGCATATGGATTTTGTTATTCTTTCCTCTATCTCTTTCTCACATCCATTCTCCTATCCAACACCCGATCTGCCAATCTTCTTTCCATATTTCTCCCTTGCGAGCTTCCACCTCTGCAACAAACCATACCTTAACCTCTTGGAAGATGAACATCTACTTGAGTAGAGGCACATGTGTTAGCATCTAGAACACGAAAGACAACATGTTGTAGCGCTATTTGTTGGTCTCCTAGCGTTCTATATCCTCTGTAAAGGTGCACTTGTACACATAAGATGGTTAGATGCCCATAATACTATAAATGACCTAATGCACTGGTAGGCCAAGACGAGCACCATCCTCCACAACTGTTGATGCAAAAACATGAAAAAACAAATTAATTGGAGGTTTCCATGATGACCCAATTATTCTAATGCATCAAAATCATTCATAAGGTAGCAAAGATCCAACATTAATAATGAGAGTGTAATACCCACCATCGCGATCCATGAGGCAACCAAGTCCATCAAGAACCCATCTTAAATAGAAGAGTTTCCCCCTAAGTACAGAGAGGAACAAAATCAGGGAACAGACAAAGAAGGTGAGAATAGAGTTGGGTAGTCCAAAAATAGTGAGATTTTCACATGAGGAAGCAAGAATCAAGTGGAGCGTTGAGTCATCACCACCTGACGTAATGATTTTTTTGAGTCACAAGGGTATAAGTATATACTACAAAACCAATAGAATACTCAGAAGAAGAAGAAGATAATTATGATGATTACAATGTGAGGGAAAAGGGAAAGAGTTAATGAACAACAACATTTGGTTGGTTCTACTTTAAAGATCTAGTAGAGTCTACACTATCATTCTCTCTCTCCCCTTCTTTTGGTTCCAACTGTAAGGAAAAAATGAGAAATAGATGGAACATAATTAGGACACAAATGGAAAGAAACTCAGGATGGATCGATGAAAAACCAGTTTGATCCAAAACAGGTTTCATCTCCCCTGTAACTGCCAACAAACCTTGATATTAGCATCTGACTTTAGAGCAATTTCCCTCTACTGAGAATATAATCACAATGGTGCTAATTGAATTGAATCATTCATATTCAATTGAGATCCGTTCAACAAAAAATTGAAAAAAGTTTGATCTAACGTAAAATGAATTAAATATGAATTTGTATTATGGATTAGATCTCTAAATGAACTAAATCTGAATTAATTACCTAAATTCATTTGATAATAATTCAATTCGATATTTAACAACACACATGTACACTCGTACACACACATATGTATCCATATATATTCATAATTACATACAGCATACATACAAACATGTTATATGCAACGATACGTCATACATGTAAGTATGTGTGTATGGTGCATATAATTATATCAGTTAATGATTAAATATCCAATATTAAAATAAAATAGAAAATATTATCCATAAAAGTCTAGTAGGAATGAACATATATATATATATTATTTTTATCTCAGTTCCGTCCCCTTACATTTTTTCCTTGTACCCACTATTGGACATGTGAGCCCAGGGTGAACCACTTCTATAATAAATATTCTTGTAATATTTTTAAATATAAATAAAAGTTATTGAATTTTACTCCATATCTAACATTAATGAATACATGCACTTATAAAGTCCCTTAGTATAAGGGTTATGTATCATATCCATCTTGTTGATCGTATAGCTGTTAATCCAATGATTGGATCATAGAGGCAGGTGATGAGATGATATCTAAAGAGTTGGATTGATGACTCACTAGCACAATCAAATGATGGTTAAAAAAGGATCTCCAATCTAAGAATGAAATGGTAATCCTTACTCCAAAGGAAGATATTCGATCGACATCTTGATGCAGGTCCTCTGCATAGGAACAATGATTATGAGGTGTTAGATAAGTTAAGTCAAAGAGTTGACTTAATGAGATCGAGATAACCAATACCTATATCGTATGTTATCATGATACAAGCACACATCCTCTGACCGGAGACATATGCATTATTATATATCTGAGTACGTACATTAGGCAATCCATTAGGTTGCTGACCTAATCAAGGTCTATACATTGAGGAGCTGGTGTGCATGAAAGGGCATATGAGTAATATGAGCTCTCAAAGATCATACATGTACACTACTAAAACATAAGACATGAGCTCATTTATGAGATATTGGGACCAACCAAATTCCATCGATGGTCGTCTTTCTTCAGAAGCATGCCATGATTTGTAGGTATGATATATGCAGTTGGAAAACAAATGATCGATACCAACTCCCAATGATTGAATGAGAAACTTAATGATAAAACACCGAAGAAGAAGAATACAGTTCAAATATAATCAGAACTTCGGGTTTATTCTAGGTCTTCCAATATGCATGATGTACATGCATTATGAATACTTGAGAGTGATGTAATCTTAATCAATTGTATAACTAGGTCGCTTCATTTCCGATCGAGTGATGAAATAGATTTGGATTTTATTGAATCCACTCAGTAGATTATTTATATAGTCTTACTCTAAATGTTGGACATATGATTCAGATTAGATCTTATTATCCGAGTTACTATACATGGAATATATAGTCACCATGTCCTTATCTCCGAGCATCCGCAGAGAGGGCACATTATTCTTGAAAGAATTCAAGAATAATTCAATTATTAATAATATCTGATAATTGGGAAATATGATTAAATTGGATTTAATTATCACTAATAATGTGGATATGATTCACATTATTTGGACAAGTCTAGACATGTATATGAGATAATTAAATTGGATTTAATCATTACATATAAGATTAATGTGGATATCACTATCCACAATGATCATGGATGTTGTGGATGTGATCCGTGATATCACAGAGAGAATTAATTGTAAACAGGATTGTAATTAAAATAATAATGTGAATTGAATTCACATTGAGAATTAAATGTAAATGTGTTTAGTTTTAGATAGATGAATATGATTCATAATTAATCCACGTTTTATTTGCAATTGTCACAAATATTTGCAAATTAGTTGATGATATTTTTTGATAAACAATTCTATGGATAAATATTTAATATATTAGTATTACGTTAAGAGGATATTGGATAAAATCTCTCTCCAATTCACGGGGGACGTATACCCTCCTAATGGGGAAGGCAACTATCTCCTTTCCTCATTTTTGGATGGTGGCTCTCTTCTTTATCATTATTTATAAGAATGAGATTGATTTTATTTGAATTAAATTTGTTGAAGAATGTCTTCAACTTTTTTCTTTCACCATTAATTATAATGTTGCAAATTATTGCAATAAAATATTGGCCATTGATTCAATTAGGATTTCATTAGGAGTGCATCGTATCCATCCAAGTTATATAAAATAAAGGAACCCTAGTCCTTTTCTTTGCACAATTAAGTTGAAGCAAAGTTCGCAACAACTCTTTCTCTCTCTACATGTGCTCTCTCTCTCTCTCTCAATTCTTGGTGGCCTCCACATAGGGTTGTGTTGAGAGCTCCATCATTGTTGTGCTGACGTCGTATTGCTAGATTGACTTCTTGAGGATATGTATCTTATTTAGAACCTCGTACTCGTGAAAGATACATTAGATTTTGTGATATGAAATCAAGAGGTTCTCCACTCGGATGGTCACTTTGTATTGTGGTAAGTGCATGCCTCATCCGCATGCCTATAGGTGCTCTCTACGTCAGATCAGACTTGATATAGTATGTCTCTTCGTTTAGAGACTCATGGATGGCATTAACGCTTCAAGATATAACTCTATTACTCATGTGTAATCTTGATGAAGTTACATGGGATTTGTTCCCATGTCATGTGGCTTCATCGAAAATTTTTAATTTCCACTGCCCTTACGACTAGTATGACTAGTCGACCTAGAATGTATATGATACAATCTCCACACTTCCTTTATGTGTGAGGCATAATCCCTCACATTAAAGTGGTACCAGACTTGCTTTAAGGTCTTTAATGTGATCCAAACCCTAAGGGAACAAGGTTTCAGATATTGGATGCACGTGGACTTGTTGTTTTACTCATAGATGTGACTTTCAAATTATTTTTTGTTAGTTGATGTTTTTAACCTATTTGAATGAATTTTTGGGATATTAAAATGTATTTTAATGTATAAATGTGTTCCCAAGAGATCTGTCAAAGGTTGGCAATGAATGGCATTGTTTTAGTTTCAAAAGTTCCCACAGTGTTGTTATTTTTGCATGAAAACTCGGATATGTAACTAAATGAATTTTTGCTACAGTTTTTATGTCATGAAATATGTTAGAAATACATTAAATATGTTAATATTTAAAACACTCTTCTACAACCAACGTTGTATCGACTGATTTCTACCATCTCAAGTGTCATTCCTTCACCGCCAGCCATCATCAATCCAGAACTGGAGCTTCACTATAGAGGCGATCTGCATATAAGAACCAGATCATGAACAATCCAGAGATCTACCGCTTTAAAATCACCGCAATCCAACTCGATTTGGGGCTAATTTCAGTCGTCAGATCCCTGTCTATCCGACGCTCCAAAGCCATACATGCGTCGGCACCAATGTTGCCCCATCGTCTAACAAGCCTACGTGCACCGCATGTGAGGCGAGATATTTTTGGGGCACTTTGCGTTTATACCCTCAGATTTCATTTTATTATGAACAAGTCCTCATACAGCTCCAGTCACATGTGAGGTCACATGCTCTATGTGAATAATTGCGTTGATACCCTCGAACCTTCTCCGATCTCCATACTAGACCTAGTGCTGGAGCAGACATGTGAATCTCACATGGCATGTGGAACATTTGCGTGGGAGCACTTGTAGCTCTTGCATTGCTACACGCATGCTTCATTATACCCTATTAATTACAAATATACCCCTATATAGTACATAAATCTTATACTTATTATAATACATGATAAATAAAAATATAAAATATAACTTTTTTACTATTTTTAAAATAAAAAAATATTTTTTAATAATAAAACCAAATAAAAAATACAAAATATTTTCTAAAAATACATTAAAATCATAAAATAAATAAACACATAAAACTTGAAATGGAAAACCAAATATAAAATTATAAAATCTATACCTATATTTTTATATAGGTTTTTGAAAAGAAAAAAACATAAAATTCATAAAAATCTAATAAAAATACAAAAAACATCTAAAAATAAATACAAATTAGGAAAAATTATATACCTTAATTTTCGATTATTTTACTTTACTTTTTAAAAAGTTTGCCTCTCTAAGTTCGACACTCCCATACTTAACACTGTATATCTAGATTTAGGAGTATACGTGAAAATAAATATTTTTTTGGGTAAAATCCACCTGGTCGATACAATGACATTTGTTATTCTTTAGATCAAGTGTTTTTTATTCAGATGGCGTCGTTGCTGAGGAGGTAGCGCTAAGGTAGATTGTAGAACCTTAGGATTAGGTTTTCTTCATCGCCTTTTTGCCATTTTATTTTCTTGCATTTTTTTACTTCATGGCCTTTTGTTTCTAATTTGCGTAGCATGGTTCGAGCAACGTGAGACAGAACCAGAGAGACATCATTTTCCTTGGATTTTTCAAGGTTATGTTCTTGATTACTTTTTCCATTTTCTTATTTGTGCATCCGTAATTAAAGTTAGGAAGCACAACCTAGTTGTTTTTATACTTAGGTCAAAAAGAAAAGACAGAAATAAGTTCAACATTGTTAGAAAAAAACCAAAAAATGATAATAGAAAATAAACAAGGACTGCTTATTCTATCTGACTTTAAAATTAAATGTAATGGACTCCACTTGATTCGGGAGAGTAATCTCCAACGAATGATTTACAGGTACTCTATAGATTCGTGAGTGAGGGACGACCCATAAGCCTAGACCAAAGCTTGAATTTTCTAAAAGACCACCGATCTAAAAATAGTTAGCTACTCTTCAGTGAGGACTCTCGGTTAGCTGGAAACAATCCGGGTTTCCTTAGCAGAGTAGGAGGTTTAGAGGACACTGCATAAGGTGCCGTCATCAAGTAAAATAGGTAGCCGAAAATGGTTCGTACTTACTCCCATACTGGCTGAAAGTAGGTGCAACTAATAGTATAGATTCAAGATGGTCTTATGAGAATTTCAAGCACCTATAAACTCATGTAATCTGTGAAAAGACTTGCATTGTCAACTAACTCTGAAATTGAAAAGACTAACGACAGAACTTTCACAACCATCACTGAGTGATTTTGTGAAATCGGGGTATTGCTTTACGTTTAATTGTGTGGTGTGAGTTCCATATCTTTGAGATTTGTAGCAGCCACTAGTTGTCTGTGTCTTGTCAACTAGAGTCAGTTTCCTTTTTCTTGAGTCACGATGATGGGTAGACGATCTCTTAGACCGACTCTTACGACACCACTCCCATGCATGCCTACCCATTCATCTAGGTCGGTTAAAGACAACTCATGTTTCGAACCTGAGTTGAGTCCTTCTTCCTTCTCCGAGTGTGACTCTAACCTCAACGAGTTTTCTCCTTTTGTTTCATTGTCTTCTCCATCCCCTTTTATCCCTCTCTCTTCATTCTCATAGAGTTAACCTTAAATTACACTAATGACAGCTGAGCAGAGAGTTGAGACATGTGAGCTGAATATTGTTTAGATGAAAGATCCAGGTCCACGAGTTGCTGAGACAAGAGTGCGGATTGAGCCACCGGCATCATATTCTGAAGTTGAGTCAGTTTCTACATCGAGATTACCGACTTTTCTAATTGATTTGGATTTCATGTCATTATTGTCGAAGATTCGTGGAAAATCGCATGAGGAGCCGTATGCGCATCTCTTTGAGTTTGAGGAGATGTGCGATACTCAATTTTACTCGGATATTACACCTGAGGAGGCCATGACGAAGACCTTTCCCTTATCACTAAAGGACGAAGCCACAAGATGGTTCTGATGTTTGGGAGAGGTGTGAGCTATATGGGATACACTTCGAGCATTTTTCTTAGGAAATTTTACCCCATTAGCCGAGCCAACTTCATGAATCAATTATCAGAGTTTTTTCACATGATCCCCATGCGCTAATTCAGGATATGTGGCTCAAATTTCGATCCTTTTAAGGACATTCCCAGATCATGAGATCTCCAAAGTTGAGCTAGCTCAGATTTTTACCATGGGATGATCGTAGAGCAGAGAGCATTGGTCGATGCCTCATGTGGTGGTCCACACTGCAGTCTTGATGAGGATTCACTTTGGACTTTCTTTGGAGAGATTTCTGATGTCAAGACGACACACGCCGGAGATGTCAGACTGCTTGGATGCAATCCACCTCATGATAATTTAGAGATCGTACATCAGCTAGTTGATGTGGACACTGATGCACGACTGAGGAAGAACGTTGAGACAATAGCAGAGAATTCTTGCTCTCAAAGATAGACATATATTCCATTGAGTTTTCAGCCAAAGTATGAGTCGGTAACGTGTTTCCTAGTTCAGGAGCCTTGGACATCTATTCCTCAGGTATTCTAAGATACCGAGTGAGAGACCCTGCTGTTCAAACAACATATCAGCCTATTTAGTTTCCAAATCATGACCAGTGCTAGAGCAACCACCTCATTAGCATTTCACCTCAGTCTCATTTGATTATTCTGAACATCTTCAGCAGCATGAGATGGATGAGGGACACCACTTTGATATTCCTGATATAGATGGTCCCACATTCGATTATTTCATCCATTTGATTCATGATCAGATTGCCTATCGTAGGGAGTAGATGGATGTATTCTAAGATTTTAAAGCAAGCATTGTCGCAGATCAAGGATCATAGTCTATTTTGCAGCAGACTTCTGAGTCACTGAATACTTGTATTCCCAGTTCTCATGATGATCAGAGACAACTTCTAGTTGTTGAGGCATTTAGGAGCAAAGAATATATAATATGAAATAGCGCAGAGTCACATATTAAGCCTGATTCATCATGTAGAAAAGGTGAAAAAACACCAAAAATGGGAGAAAAAAGAAAAAAAAATTCAAAAATAGAAATAAGGACAAAACTCCGAACTCTCCTACTAGATCTCGATCTTCTATTCTTCATGTAGCTAGTCCCCATTTTAGAAAAAAGCTTTTTCTTCTCCTTCTTCTTCTGATCCTCCGAGTGTACATATGACTGAGGAGGATATACATATACCCTTCCCAGATGCTCTAAATCTAGGAAAGTGAGAAAATTATAAAGTTTCAAAAAGATTCAAGATTCAAAAATCAGGAAAAATATGTTGGACCGAATTCAGATCAAACTCGCTCTTTCGAAAGCATTGGTCAACATTTCTCTTCTTTAGAAATTTCTGAAGCATCATACCACACCAAGAAGAAAGAAGAGGCATAATCATTGCTCTAAAAAACAAGTATTGACCATTGCCACATGTTATGCCATACATCACACATCTTCCAAGAAACAAAAGAAAGACATAGGAACACCATTTATTAGTCGTCAAAATTCATATCAGAAGTTCTAGCATGCCTTGTTAGATAGCGGATCTTCAATAAACATTTTACCCTTCCATCTTCTTAAAACACTTCATTTAGGGCTCTCAAGACGAGCCAAAATGATTGTCCAGTTTCCAGACATTCTTGTAGTGGTACAAGGTACAAAATTCACTGTGGATTTTATTGTCTTGGATTCTGATTCCTCAGTACCATCACAAGATGTTGCCATTATTCATGGTCGATTTTCTGCGTACAACCAAGGATGTTATTGATTATGGGATAGATAGTGTTACATTCCCATCCAGCAGCTCAGTGCCAAGCTCCAAGCTTATAGAAACTCTGCCATCAGACAAATGTGCTTCCAGGCCGTTAATATAGAGACATGTGGGATTACGATTGAAATTAGACACGATCCTATTCCTTCTAATTCTAATGAGACCCGAGATTTCCTCTCCAGAGAGGAAAACTTGGATACCATAGCCTTTGGTGATCCGAGAACATATGTTTGGAGATGTTTTGATGACATTTCCAGTATCTACATCATTGAGACGAAATTGCTGGTGGCACGAACTCCGAAGGCCGAATCTATTTTGATTATAGATACTTCATTCAAGCCTCCCAGTTGCGAGATTATTGAGCCATATTTTCATGTAGATTCAAATAAGGGCTTTGTTGATGATGAGATTGATTAGATCATAGCAGAGTTTGATCTCTTACTCACATCTACCTCAGATACAACACCGATGTCTCTGCAGTCACACATACTTAAGGATACATTGTCAGAGGATGATTCTTTAACGTCTTGTCTCAATTCCGATTACGACAGAGATTTAGAGACCGTGGTACAACTTACAAAGGTCAGATATGTCCATCTTTTCTGCCATCTGGGTCGCTCCTCACCGGTCGGCACAGGCCAGGGATCCTTCGATTCAGATACTCTGTGGATGACCCTGATGTCAACCTATCTCTGGTACATTCCATTATTCCTCGATCATGCAAGAATGCCACTCTTCGACTTTCTTGAGCATGTACAGTTTATTTTGACTTGCTCATACTTGAGTTTTACATTCTAAATTGTGCATACACGTTATTTTCTTTCTTTCTTTCTTTCTTTCTTTTTCTCTTACACCCCTAGGTATCACTTAGGATTTTCTCTATACTTAAGATGTAGTTTATCCTAAGCATAGGGGGTGTAGACACTATGTTGTTCGTATCGTTCTGTTCTATTACCCTTGTTGTTGCTTATACATTGGGTGTGCTTTACCCTAAGTATAAAGGGCTAATATCACTCATATCGCTTCTGATTGTTTTCGATTTTTTGTATCGTCTGCTCTCTCTCTTGTCCCTCAACTTTTGATATTCTCATTTATACTTAGGGGTATTTTACCCTAAGTATGAGGGGACAAGATGAGTTGTTGATTGTATACATTATCTTGACCTCGATCATATTCGATTTGAATATGCTATCCTTAGGATTATTGATTCCAAGTATAGAGGGAACTATCGACTTCTATTCTTTAGTTGTTATTCTTTGAATTGTTGTAGTATAACATTCTTTTTGCCAGTCTATATTTAGCCCGAGTTATGACTTCCTTTGTCGCTTTTTTTGTCACTATGAGGACATATTTCACGCTAAGCATATGGGGTGCCGTATATATATTCTATATAGAGTTTAGAAGCCATAATTCATACTTTATTATTTTTTAATAATATGGCTCTATAGAAGTATGAGTGTATATTTTGGATTTTTAAAAAGCCAAAAGAAAACTATAAATATGACTTATTAAAAAGAGATGTCTTAAAAATTGTATATAAAGTATATATTAAAATACTTGGATATACTTAATTATTTGAAATTTGTGAATAAAATTCTTTGTAAAATTTTGTATAAAATATGTATAATTCTGCATATATAAAATATGTATAAATTTCTTTGTAAAATGTACATAATTTTTGTAATTTCATGTAAATTAGTTTAATCCCCTAACTCTTTCAAAAATAAAAAAATAAAAGTTTTAAAAGTCAATAAAAATTTGCAAAATTCTTTAAAAATCACATAAAAAGCTTAATACGAAAAATCTACTTCATAAAAAAATCATTGCATTCATTCTCATTTTTCAGAACAAGTTTGATTCTTGAACCAAATTGATCTAAGTCTGAGAGATAGATCTTAGTTTGGGTCTTAATCCACTTAATTCTAAAGGGAATTTATTAGGAATTGGAATTAAGACTCTTCAAGTATTTTCGATTTAATTCTTTAATTCTTTGGATTCCATGAATCCGTGTTCGGAATTCAACTTAAACTTACCAAAATAGGACACCTGGTGTAATCCGTTTAACTCTTTTCTATTTGAAACAATTTTGAACTCATGCACTCTACACTTAGCTCAACTTTCTTGGGGTTGCGAAGGACATTCCATTTTGATGGTGCATTTCCATCCTTATCTAGTGGCGCAAACGTCTAAAGATGGGAGAATGGGGTCGGATGAGGGAAGGATTTGCTGGTACAATTTTTTCCAAGACCTAAAAAATAGTCAGAAATAAAATATTCTATACTGTTAGGGCACAAAAGATCAATGTAGTGCAATAATTATTCTTTACTAAAAAGAAGCCAAATACACCAAATACAAATATGGCCACAATGGTCCAATTTTCAAAAAGCCATGATTATCTTAGTGGAAACTTGGCTAAACTGGCCAGTCTTCAAAAGGAGATGCGAATACACTAGTCACACTCTAGTTCTCTTCCCAATCTTCTTCTTCTTTTTCTTCTCTCTCTACTCGATTGTGGACACAACACGACCTGAGCTTAGAAGGAAATACCCCCCTCCACGAGAATCAAGTAGGTGGATGAGGGCCTAATGGTAGTGTATCACTTAGATGGGTGATTTCGTTGCTTCTTTAAGTAGGAAGAGCTAACACCTTGACACATAGTACAAATTGACTTCAAAGTTGGAACATTTGCATAATGGATGGGTGGATCTGAGCTGGTTGTTGTGGTGAACCTGGATAAGGATTTGTGGAACTTGAGGGATATCAAGGCTTAAATCCTAATTCTAATAAAGTACCTACATATTGATAATACAAAGGACTACCACAACTTCTAAATTTTAGGTGAAGTGAGATTCAGTTTAAAAAATTTGCACGTTCTAAGTTCTTTTATTTTTCCTTTTCCTTTTTCTTTTTGCTTGTACTTATTTATAGAATAAGTGTTAGCTAAGGGACTAGCAGAGGTAAAGTATATGGAAATTATGAATCTATGATTCATCACCATTTGAATGATAAGGGATAATCCTTAAGTGCATCACGAAAATGTGAGGATCGCATCATATACGATCGAGAGCAACTAGTCGCACTAGTTCCTCGGTGTAGCAGAATTTAAAATTATACGATGAAACCACATGATCCAAGAACGCTTCTCAGATCATTTCATATAAACCACATAATAGATAAAGGGGTACCTCTTGTAGTGTGGTTTTGATCGAGTCTCTAAGAGAAGAGACCTCTCTTCTCAAGTCTGATCTGTCGGAGGAGTTACGAGTGTAAAGATGAATCACATTCTTATCGCAATCCAAGTAGTTGATCCAAGCAAAAGAACTCTTGATTTTGTCACAAGAGATCGAATACCTTCTTCACGAGCGAAGTGCATCAAAGAAGATGGAGAACCTAGGCCAGTCGAAACGATGGCACACCGACTATCTGACAATGGTAGTGGTCTTCTCTGTAGGTTTTGGATGAACGACCACCCAAAGAGAGAGAGTAGGCTTGAGAATGAAAGATAGAGAGCTTGATGTTGTAGTTGTTGTTGTAGCTTTAAGAGAAAGGGGCACCAATTCTTATGTAGTACTTTGGGAGTCCATGGATCACAATCCATGGACTACACAAAATCAATGGATGAGACTGATTTGTGCTTCTTTCAGTGGTTAAGATTTTTTTGTTAAAATACTACAATTTATTAAATTTAGATTAAATATATATTAATAAATCAACATAAATTAATGCTAAACTAAATCAATCATACATTGGAGATTATGGAATGAAGATTGCCTCCATCCATGAGAGAAGAGTGGACTGCCACTCTTTCCTAATATGAGTGGTTGGCCATCCACCGTCCCATTAAGGAAGGGTGAAATATCATGTAATCTCATGAGATTACACTATTCCATGGAAATCTCAAAAACTTACAAAACTTGGTGTAACTAATTCTGCAAAAATAATTCGTAATTATTTTTTGAATATTGCAATCTTGCCATTGAAAAATTGTGAATCAAATTCAAAACTCAAAATAAAATTTGATTTACATTTTCAATTAATTATCCAATGTGAATCCAATTCACACAAATAATAAATCAACAAATACATTATTATAAATCACATTTACAATATATTATTAATAATTTGGATAGAGCTATCCACATTATTCATATCCATAATAATTAGACCACATTTAATTATATTGGATTATCATTATCATGTATTCAAATAATATGAATCAAAATCACATTATTCATGATAATTAAATCACATTTAATTATCCATTTCTCAATGCTTAGATATAATTCAACTATGGAATTATTCTTGAACTTCTTCAAGAATAGTGTGCTTTCTCTGTAGATAATGGGAGATAAGGATAAGGAAATTGTACATTCCACGAATAGTGACTTGGATATTGGATCACATATCAAATCCAGATCTCATGGACCTATCATGTATTCTTGATTAAATCAAGGTTATAAACCTAGTCATCTAATTGCATATGAATGTCATTCAGATCAACTTCCAACACTTAGCCAAGATCAGGTTACTTCTATTCTGAGAGGAGTCATGATGAATCTCGAATTCATCACTCTAAATCTCATTTATTAAGCTCAAATCCCTCAAAATCAACAACATATCTGGATCAATTCTGCATAATTAGCATTAGTGCATGATTTCATAAGAATTGCATTCTAGAACAAATATCTGCACAAAATAAGAAGCCAAAAATCTCAGCCAAAAATGACCTGTAAATAGCCTAACATCCCAAATTTTTAAGTCATTCATGCTAACTCCAAATAACCCAAAACAACATCCACTGTGTACATATCACTAACAAGAATAAATAAAAAATACAAAAAAATAACTAACCCAGATAAGTGGACCAAAAACTCAAACCCTAGTTTTAGGATTTTCGGACTAAAAGCCTCACATCTTCCTTATCCAGTGTCCGATTGAATCCTACTCACTGTTGAACTAATGTACATTCAATTACCTTCAAAACAAGACCAAGTTCAAGTAGCAGAGCTCATATGTGAAAGTTGGGTTTTGGACCTCTTTTGTATGCTGTATATTTTAGCGGTTTTTGGCTTATTATTTTATGTATATATTTTATCCAAAAAATTAGATTAATGTGTATTTACTTATTTCTGATTTATCCTATTTTTCCAAATTTTTATCTGATCTAAAAAATAAACATAAAAATTACAAAACCCAAAAATCAAGGTGTTCTATGTACATGGGATACCCAAAAATACCACTTTGTGCAAATGATCGATTTTGGTGTTGATGTTTTCATGAAAGTTGTAGATCTCATCGAGACGAGCAATTTTAGTGAAAAACTTTTTTGATCCGAGGTCATTTACTATTTGTTATCGATTTTACAAAATCTTTTATTTTCGATTTTTGTGGTGCTGACACGTGGCCGCACCTGGTGCCGCCACGTGTCAGCCATTTTCGGCCTTATTATATATTCATTTTATAAAAAAAATAAAATAAAAAATAAAAAAATATAAAAACCACGTACGTGCGAGGCACGTGCCACCCAGGCACACGCCAAGCACATGCGCCCTCACGCCTCCTTTCGCCACGAGGCACCACAAGGGTCGTCCGACCGCGCTCGAATCGGACGGTGCCTGTGCTTCTTCTCCAATCAGCCGCCCTCCTCGTCCGTAGATTGCTCCGCCGTCCCCGATTCCTTCGCCGCGTATCTCGCGCCGCTGCGCCCCTTGCAATCTTCGCGCACCCCGCGATCCCCACATCTCTGATCACCCCTCATTTCCGCGATTTGCCAGATCCCCATCACCGGCTCCCCTTCCATCTTCGACCGCTCGCCAATCACCTATAAGAGAACCTCTGCCGCTACAGAAACCCCCATCCGTCGTTCCCCACTCTGGTAGTGACAGCCACGAATCGCCGGCGTGATCCGAGGATCTTGTCCTCGTTGCAGCTCCGCCGAAGTGCCGTTGCTTCGCTCCGGCTCTGCATCGCCATTGAGCCTCCTCCAGGTATCCTCCTTCCTCTGCTCCATCTCCCATCTCCTCACGATATCTCCAACAACC
This sequence comes from Ottelia alismoides, assembly GCA_037367405.1. NCBI lineage: Eukaryota > Viridiplantae > Streptophyta > Magnoliopsida > Alismatales > Hydrocharitaceae > Ottelia > Ottelia alismoides. The sequence goes on along the minus strand of JAZKJV010001898.1, from coordinate 565,652 downwards.
CATCGTCATCTCCGCTTCGCCTCGCATCGCCCGATCATCATCTCCACCTACTTCCATCATCGTCGACGACCACCGGGCCTCCAAGCTTCCCGTGAAGCTTCACCCCTCGGTGTTGAGCCCACGACTTCATCAACGAATATCGACTCCGCCATTCTTCATCGCATCGCGTCATCATCCTCCAGGCTTCACCGGCACTCATTCTCCTCCACCGGGCCACCGCTTCACCAAGGGCCACCACGGCCGTGTGTCGACCGCACCACCCACGACCTTCATCGACTCCCGCCGACAAGCTCTACCGCTCCACCACCTCCTTCATCTTCAGCCAACGTCGAGCCATCGACATCTCCACCTAGCCATCTCCATCGACATCGCTAGCCACACTTCGTCGACAACTCCACCAGCCAACGACCGCCGCCCCTCCACCTTTCAGCCTCACCGGAGGGGCCGTCCACTTGCGAGCCACCGCCACCACCAGCCACTGGGCGTGAGGCCCGAGGCTCCCCACGCACGTGTGGGGCACGTGCGGCAGGGGAGACCCTCAACTACCCACGGGTCACGTGTAGCACACGTGACCGCGTAGAAAATTTACATTCACGTCCAGGAGCTTCCCCCTATTTGTGCAGCAGTCCACTCAAGCCAAGGGCACATGCGCAGCACGTGCTTCTTGGAAAGTTTGCAAGAAATCCCCCCTGAATATCGGTATTTACATTTCCGTCCCTCTACATTATTTAGTTGTTCTATTTAATTGCAAGTATACCCTTGTGTTCCCCCATATTTGTTGACCTCTATTTAACTTTATTTAATTATCTAAAAATAACATGATGTTTGTTGACTAATTCTCTACATTTTGGCATATTTTGGGCATTTTTCTGATCGATGGTTAATTAATAAATAATTATTTTGTGGAAATTTGCATATTTTACCCATTTCTTACTCTGAAATTCATATTTGATTAATTGTTGCTCTAAAAATTCTCGAAAAATCACATATCGTAGAGTGATTTGTGCTTGACATTGTGCCCAAAAAGAATTGCACTTGCGTACATAATTTGCCCTGTAAAAATCATTTTGCATATTTCAATAGTTAATTTAATCGGTATTAGATCACACATTTTCGAGAGTTAGGATTTTTCCTAGATCAATCACCTAGTTATAGATCTTAGATAATTTTATCCCTTGAAAATAATTCGGTTTAATATTTATTATAATTAAAATATTGAAATTCATTTTGTTTGCATCTAAAAATCTCTAAAAAATTCATATTGCATCCAAAAATTCCAAAAACATTACAGTGCACTCATTTCATCATATTTTACATTATGGCCAAATTTCATATTTTTCGGACATCGTTTGACCGAAATTTACATTTTAGTCCCTAAAATAGACCGAATTTGCATCTCGCATCCTTTATTTGCATTAAAAATACCAAAAAACGCATCGAAAACCGTGAACGAATTTTGATAGAATTAATTCTAGGTGTTCCTTTACCTCCTTGTGATCGACCATAGGACTTGTCCAAGTAAAATAAACATAAAACCACTTAATTAAAAATTGATCAAATTTTATGTGGTTATTTTCTTGACCGTTTCCGATTACCGCCTATAACGCACGACACATCATTTTTAACACGACACGATAAAAACACATCCTTAACAAGCGCGTTTTCATATTCGTCAGATGGCGTCGTTGCCGGGGAGGTAAACGACTTAGATTTTTGTCTTGAAAATTTTCGTTTGGTTTTCCGCATTCGGGTAGTCTGACCCCCAAATTTTTCATTGTAAATTCCATTTTTTTATTTTTGCAATTTATTTTCAGAATTTATTATTTATTTTTTATATTTTATTGAGTCACTCTCTTACAAATTCTCTCTTATTTTTCTTGCGAGGTATACGACATACGTGGAGCGGTTTTTCAAGAAACCGAAGCATCTTCACCGACTTCCTTAAATCCGCAATTAATTTAAGATCGAGTCGAGTCGTGAGAGAGCATAGAGTCTATGTTTTAAATTCCTGCAATTCTAAATTTTTGTAATTAATTGCTTATTTACAGCAGTGTCCATTTAGACTCTCACGTGTGTAGAAAGACGTCTGACTTTATTCTGTGGTGTGTCGTGGCCTGTTTCACTCTCCGGTGAGGGTGGGGCCCAACTTGAGTGGCGATTAGGTTAGACTTGCACATACAGCTCTCAGAGAATTTTTTTCTTGATTGTGCTAGTAGGATCTTAAGCCGCACTGCACATTGATTGAGACACATATAGATCATTTAATTTAGCCAAAACTTAACTCATTTCTTCCCGCTAATAGAACTTTATGCTTAGGTGCGGTTTTTCATCGGCTTGCATTACATATAGAATAATTTTCAATTTCTGTCTAGCATCCCACGTGGAGATTGCGAGGATTCACTGCAAGTTTTCTAACTGAGCATACATCATTGTTTTCGCGTGCATCGGCTTTTCCCGAATTTCTCCCTCTTGTTTTATCACATAATTCTAAAGGAAATTGGGACTGGACGGTAGACGTATATTTTTGCTCACTTAAATTCTTCAGTGATCACCAAATTAAAATTGGGACTGCTAAATATAGGTGATTCTAACTTAACCCATGAAATCAAGAATTCTTGCGGAAGAGCAACCTTGACATTGTTTGTTTTTATCTTGCAGCGAGAAGACAGACGCACACTAGGATAGAGCCAAGCCAAGACTTTCATATAGACTACTGATTTTAAAAACGATTAGCTACTTCTCAGCGAGGAATACGGGTAGTCGGTAAACGGTCCGGACTTCCTTAGCAGACTGGGTGGTTTAAAGGACACTACATAAGGCTCCGTCCTTAAGTAACACGGGTAGTCGTTTTACGGTCCGTACTTACACCTATACTGGCTGAAAGTGGATGCAACTAGTCGTACAAACTCGGGATAGTCTTTAAGGGAATTTTGGCACCTAACAGCTCGTTAAAATGTTTGCAAGATTGACTTTTCACCAATTAAAATTGACAAGATAATTGGCCGAACTCTTACGGCCTTCATTGAGTGAGTTGGTGAAACAAACTTTGTATTGTGTTTGATTTGAGCGTAAAACTTAGTTGATAATCGAATACCGTACACTTGTGCCTAGATCAGAATCCATACACCTCTTGATAATCCCTTGGATTCGGGGATGGAAGATTGTGGTAATTTCTGTTCGGACTCAGCGAACCCTTTTCTGACCGCCACAAACTTTCCAGTCTCAAATGTTCTGAGCCACTCTTACTCAGAACCACCTTGGATTCAGGGACACCTTCCCCTTGAATCCTCCTCTTACAATCTTTTCCAAAATATTAACTCCAATTTTTCACAATCTGAAGGTGAAAAGAAGTACTAACGAAAGATGCCTCAAAAGAAGAGCAGTCAGGAAGAGGAACTCAATGAAGATCCGATGCAGATGGTTCAAGCAAGACTAGCCGCATCTGAGCAGCAACAAAATTTGATGAGGGAACATCTAGAACGGTTAAATGCAGTGGGAGAACCACCAATGGAAGCCGCATACAATCCCGAGCAATACAGAGTTAGAAATTACCTGCAGCCGCCACAACCAGAAGTTCACCATGAATTAAAGCCACATTTTCTAAGTCAATTACCTCAATTTCATGGTAATTCAGATGAAGAACCTTAGGAATTTTTGCGTGATTTGGAGCTAGTATGTTCTAATCAGAGGCACCCACAAGTCAGTCAAGACTACATTCGTCTCACTGCATTACCTTTCACCTTGAAAGGTAAGGCAGATTACTGGGTGAAAAATTTGGGAGTGACATTGACCACTTATGATAGGTTCAAGAACCTATTCTTGAAGAAATTCTACCCTTTGAGTCGAACCAATAAAATGAGGACTCGGATCACTAGCTTCTCTCAGATGCCGAATGAACCAGTTTGTGATGCATGGGATAGATTTAAAGATCTACTGCAGAAATGTCCCTGCCATGACCTAGATAATAACATCCTGGTCCAATCACTCTATTCTGGCCTTAACCACGTGACTCAGGGTTTAGTCATAGCAACATGTGGAGGAATTTACACATCCCGAGGAGCTGATACCGTCTGGAAAATACTGGAGCAAATGACGGAGACTAGCCATTCACAAATCGCTAGTAGAGCTTACACTGATTCCCTAGACACCTATCAAGCCAAAGGAGGGAAGCAAACTATCGCAGAAATAGCAGAAGACTTGATTCCCAACATGAACATTATCGCAGATAAATTAACAATTGTGGATCACATTAATAAAAGGGTGAACGACATCGACAATCGGATCTCCCAATTTCCAAAGCAAATGGAGGAACTCACTGAGAATGTATCCAAGATTGGGATACCTACTGCATCTACGACCCCAATCTATCATGTGCATCATGTCCAGGAGCAGCCAGGATCATGACAACCACAATCATGGGTTCAGGACCAATCCTATGCCCAACCTTCCCAGCAGTCACCTCCACTAACCGAGACAGTCGAAGAAGCCCCGCCTCTGACAGTCGAGATAAATGGCATCTGGTACACACAGGATAATACCCGACAGGGTAATACGGAGGACCGTCAGCAATATCAACGTCCACCCACCTTCTACAATGCCGCATTTCCCACAGCTCCACAACATACTCAACACTCAAGGCAGCAGCATCCATACAACTGTCAGAACCAACCTCAGCAACATCGTCAGCAATATCAAGCTCCAAATCAAGCATCTCAATCATCCAAACCTTCAGAAGAACCAGTGGATATCCAGAGACAAATGCTGGAGGAAATTCGTAGCTTCCGGAATGAACTGTACGATCTATGGGTAGATGTTAATCGTCTATCCCGTTGGAAGGATGAACAGACAGCTCCAGCCATAGCCATTCCCCACCCAAGTTCAAGCTAACCCAAATAGCTTGAATAGATCTCAATCATCTCAACACAATAGCCAGGTATACTATTCAGATTTTTCCACATCTGAACATGAGATCCGTTCGTTTGACAATATCAATGCCCTGTCACTCAGGAGTGGAAGGACCGTGGTCGTACCTGACCGGGCAAGGGAAGCAGACCATCAGGACTCGAAAGATCAACTGGAGGACGCTTCTGAGGATGAAGAAGAAGGACGCCCGATGATTCCAGTTAAAGATAAAAGAAAAGCATCAATGGAGACCGCAGAGGACCTTGAACCTCTAGTTGCTGCAAAAATACCTTTGTCACCACTTCAGCAACATGATTATTATCAAAAATATTATGATTGTAATAAGAACTCCAAATCAAATAAAGATGCTCTTATTTATGATTCTAGCTCTCTTTCTCCTATATCAAATGCATCCATTCCTTCCCCCCATGCTCTTAAGAAAGGAAAACAAAAGAAAAACATTCAGAATGACCTAGTGATGGAAAAGTTCTGCCACCAGAATATCACAGTGAAAGTACCCTTAGATCAGTATGTGTCCAGTAATCCTGCATTTCAAAAATACTTGAAAATGAAATGTACTCCCACCAGGACTCATACAAAGAAAACAAATCAGTTTGTGGAGATTCATGTCCTGACAGTGTCCACTACAAAATGCGTCAGAAATCAACATTTACCAAGGAAGAAAAGGGATCTGGGGACTCATTATGTGGAAAGCCGCATTGGCGGCATTGCATTCGTACGCACACTTCTCGACAATGGTTCTTCAAGCAATCTTCTTCCCTTAGCCTTATATTACCGATTGGAGTTAGATCCTCTTCAGAAATCATTATCTTTACTCCAATTCGCTGACAAATCTACTAAAAGACCTAAGGGAGAAGTGAAATATGTTATCATTATGGTCGAGGGTACGGAATACAAAGTGGACTTCACTGTCCTTGATATGGAGACCCCGAACCATTGGAAAGAATCGCAAATCATTCTGGGAAGATCATTCTTAAGAACCGCCAAGGCTGTATTCGATTACGGCACCAGAATGATGAAATTCCGCTCCCTATATGGAGAAGTGGATCTGGAGATGAAACAAACAAAGTGGCAGAGACCAGATTCCGAATGCACCACTGAAGATGCCGAAACATCCGAGTGTAATCTCATCAGCACTACTGGACCATGGGACCAACTGCCAGATCTTCAGATTGATACCACCACAGCAGAAGAAGAAACAATGAACCATACAATATGTGAGCTATTACCAGATAAGTCTAAACACCTAGATGTTTATAATCTTGATGATTCAGAAATCCTTTCGGATTTGTCATTCCCATCTTCTTCGGGAAAATCAAGAAAAATCGATGACGAGTTGGACGCGGCTTTGGCCGAATTACCGCACTATTTTGCGATCCGACTCACATTCCTTCAGGATTAGTGGCTAACATATCACAGAATGATCCACCACCAACAAGCACAGAGCCAGACTTAAAAGATATTCAGCCAGATTTGATTGATGATGTAGATCTGCCAGAGCTGAAACCTCTCCCTCCCACACCGAAGTATGCATTTCTCAATGGACCAAAAGACAAATTCCCTGTGATCATTAGCTTATCATTAACACAGACCAAGAATCCAGACTGCTAGAAGTCCTTGAGCGAAATCGAAAAGCCATCGGTTGGATGGTGTCGGATCTCGTAGGAATCAACCCCGCTCTCTGCTCGCACCAAATTTATGTTGAGGATAACGTAAGGCCTTCCCGTGAATTTCAGAGAAGATTAAACCCCAATATTCGGGAAGTGGTTAAGAAAGGGATAGAGAAATGGTGCAAAGAAGGTTTTATATACCCCATTTCTGACTCCAAGTGGGTGGCCCCCCTTCATGTCGTCCCGAAGAAGTCGGGAATCCAGATGGTCACCAACGAGGAGGGGTAGAGATCGCGACTCGAGTTCCCACGTCGTGGCGTGTCTGTGTCGATTATATGCGCCTGAATGCTGCGACCAAGAAAGATTACTTTCCAGTGCCATTTATTGATCAAATCTTGGAGAGACTTGCAGGAAAAGCATTCTTCCGTTTTCTTGATGGGTACTCTGGCTACAATCAAGTAGCTATCGCTCCCGAGGATCAGGAAAAAACCACATTTACATATCCCTTCGATACCTACGCATTCAAGCGCATGCCATTCGGGCTTTGTAATGCCCCAGGCATATTTCAGCGGTGCATGATTGCCGTATTTGCCGAAATGGTGGGTGATTTCCTGGAAGTCTTCATGGATGACTTCTCGGTCCATGGTGATTCATTTGATACATGTTTAGCACACTTGGATCGAGTCCTCAAGAGATGCAGGGAGGTTAATTTGGTACTCTCTTGGGAGAAGAGTCACTTTATGGTGACTGAGGGTATCGTGTTGGGGCATGTCATCTCCAAAAAGGGAATGAAGGTCGACCCTGCCAAGGTGGATGTGATCAAGAAACTTGAGCCACCAACCAACGCCAAGTCAGTACGGTCTTTTTTAGGGCATGTTGGATTTTATCGAAGGTTTATCCCTGATTTCTCAAAGATCGCCCGTCCACTGACTGAGCTCTTAGGAAAAGACACCGAGTTTATTGTAAATCACAAATGTCTTGAGGCCTTCGAGCTCCTGAAAAAGAAAATATGTGAATCGCCAATATTACAAGCTCCAGACTGGTCTCTTCCCTTTGAGATCATGACTGATGCATCGGATTTTGCTGTTGGAGCTGTGCTTGGACAAAGACAGGATAGAATCCCTTATACGATTCACTATGCGAGCAAAGTATTGGATCCTGCACAGAAAAATTATACAGTGACAGAAAAGGAAATGCTCGCGGTTGTTTGGGCCCTTGAAAAATTCAGATAATACATATTGGGCTCCAAGGTGACAATTTTCACTGATCATACGACAATTAGATACCTCATGGATAAGAAAGATGCCAAGGCACGACTGTTGAGGTGGATCTTGTTAATCCAGGAATTTAATTTGGAGATCAAAGATAAATCTGGAATAAAGAATGTTGTAGCTGATCACCTTTCTCGAATTGAGAAAAATGATTATCCTGACACTGGACCTATTAAGGAGACTTTTCCAGACGAATCTGTTTGCGTTATTGATTCAACCCCATGGTATTCCAACATCGTGAACTATCTTGTCTCCAAGAAGATTCCCTTTGGTTGGACCAAGAGAATGATTGATAAACTGAAGTCGGATTCAAGAAAATACCATTGGGACAATCCTTTCCTTTTTTATGAAGGAGCAGATTGTGTCTGGAGAAGATGTATTCCTCAGGAAGAATACTAGAGTGTCCTCACACATTGTCATACTCTCGAGGCTGGAGGGCACCATTCGGGAAAGAGAACCGCACACAAGGTACTCCAATGTGGATTTTACTGGCAGACCTTATTTCGTGATGCTAATGAATTTGTACGGTCTTGCCCGATTTGCCAAAGAATGGGAGGGACTGTTGGTTATAGAGATGAAATGCCCATGCAACCAATGATTTTTTTGTGATGTTTTCGATGCATGGGGGATTGATTTTATGGGTCCCTTTCCTAATAGCAATGGATTTGAGTACATATTATTGGCAGTTGATTATTTTTCTAGATGGGTAGAGGCTATTCCAACCCGAACCGCAGACAGCAAAATCGTCTGTAAGTTCATCAAGGATAATATCATTGCAAGGTTCGGGATACCAAAAGTTTTGATTTCTGATGGAGGTAGCCACTTTGTGAATAGGGAAATGAGATATTTGGCTAAAGAGTATAAATTTCAACATAGAATAGCCAACCCATATCATCCACAATCTAATGGCATGGCAGAGGTTTCTAATAGAGAGGTGAAGGGTATTCTTCAAAAATTGGTTGGTCCAGATAGGAAGGATTGGTCAAAACTTTTGGATCAGGTTCTGTGGGCCTATAGGACAACATATAAAATTCCACTCGGTACTTCACCTTTTAGGATGATCTATGGCAAGCCATGCCATCTACCTGCAGAGTTGATTCACAAATCTGAATGGGCGATCAAAAAGTTGAATTGGAGTTGTGACAACCCGCAAAATCGGCCCTTTAAAAGTGTGTTTTTAACACTTGATAAATGTCGATGCAGTCGGGCCGATTTTGGTCATCAAAGAGACCATCTCATTGATATATGTCGAATAAGAATGCGATGGTCACTAATTTTTATTTTACTTGGCAAGAAACCAAGGTCGAACTCAGGGACACGCGCTTCTCTCGTATTAATCAGATTTCTATTTATTTAACTAAGTGTTGAATAAGAGACAATACAGGTCAAATTATGCATGAAGTGAGACACAACAATGCATTAAAAATAAACATGCATTTTTTTTATAAATTTTTATCATGCTAATAAATGCAGAGAAATGCAATGCAAATATGCCCTGAACAATAATTACTTGAGCCATACAGCATGCGAGTCAAACAAAATCAATTATGAAGCACCTTTTCATTTATACAACAAATATGCATGAGAAACGAAGAAAGCATGACACTTAGTTACTAAAATAATACACTACTGATCATACTGTCAAATCTCAAATTGAAGCATGACATAATAAAGATGATGAGAAGAGCATCAAAATGAAACTGAAATCAACTCGATTGGAGCTACGTAGCTCAAGATATGCAACAATGAAGATAAGGGCATAAGTGAAAAGAAACATGAAAAGATACCTACAAAAAGGTCCCTGGGAGGGACTAAAATGCAATAATAATAAAGTACGTGGCCTTCCCTGTAAATAATCCATATGCGCGGGGACCTTTTTGTAAATTTGAAGAACTTCGCGGGCGTCTCTGCAAATTTCCCAGAATAGCACGTGTGAAGCACGTGCTATCCAGGCTTGGTGTCAGGCTCGGCAGAGGTTCGGCAGCTTCGGCTTGGCTTGTGCTATCCGAGCCTCCAGGCTTGGTGGCGATCAGGCTTGGCGTGGTCTCTGGGTGTGCCACGTGTATCAGGACCTGGATGCAATTTGTGGAAGGTGCGAGGGTGCCGATGCAAAAAGCCCAGACCCCACGTGCGGGTGGCACGTGAGCTCAGGCTCGGCGGGGGCGAGGGTCGGCGCTGCTTCGGGTGGCCGTAGCAGGTGGCTCGGGCCACGTGGTGGCTCGAGGTTGACTCGGGCGAGGCTCGGTCCCACCGAGCTTCCACGCTCCGGGACGGCGACGTGGCTCCTCCAGGGCCGTTGGATCTCCGCCGTGGGGCGAGATCCAACGGTATCTGCTTCTCCTTCCTCCTCGATAGCTGGCGGCGCGATTGGAGCTCCGGCGAAAGGTCTGGAGCTCCGCCGTGCCTCGCCGTGCTCGGTGAAGCTCAGGGAAGAACGCTCGTCGTATGGCGATGAAGATCCGAAGTCGAAGAAGCCGCAAGAGCCTCTAGAATGCGCTGTCGACGCCTGACTGACGGAGGCGGAGCTCTAGAACCTGGCTCCGCCCAAGGTCCGGCCATTGGTGATGGTTAACCTGCAAGGGGGTTAGGGCGTGCGTGCGTGCGAGATGAGGTGGACGGAGGACTGAGCGGGGCGGAGAAATGAAGTCCTTAGTGTGTTCTCCTCCGCCTCCGGCGGAGGAGAATGCCTGCAATGAGGGAGGTCGTGGTTGAGCAGGAGGGTGATCGGAGATGTGCGCGGGGAAGGTAGATCGACGGTGGAGCTAAAGGAGTTGACAGTGGAGCGAGGTAATGTTCGGAGAGGCTGAGAAAATTATGCAAAATAAGAAGAAGATTCAGAGAGGATCAGAGGGCTTACCTGGCCGGAGATGGAGGTCGTGGCCTGGGCTGGGCATCGGAGAAGAAGCCCGGGTCGTCGCACATACTGGCCGGCCGTGCCAGCGAGCTCGGGCGGGGCTTAGAGCCACCGCAGCGCCGCCTGAAGGTCGGCGGGTCTCATCGGGGAAGGAAGTCGTCGTCGCTCGATCCGAGCTCCTCCCCCTGTCACAGGGAGGAGCTGGAGGGCTGGGCCACCACCCCTTGGTTGATGGACGAGAGTGAAAGAGGGATGAGGAGGTGTATTTAAAGGAGGTTCGGCAGTGTCAGGTGGTGGGGAGCCGAGTTTTTTAAGGAGATGTGAGACGACTGGAGAGGAGGACGTGCACGCGAGGATCGTGGGAGGATGGGCTCGGTCGTGGGGTGGTTAGAGCATGGCGAGGATGACCAGGGCTATGGCTAAAATTAGAGGGGTGGAGGAGGTCTGCGAAGCGGGATGCTCGGGCGAAGGATGCGGGAGGAGGAAGACGAAGCCTCGGCCGTTGGATCTTGCGATCCAAAGGCTGAGAGAAGGACGCTAAGATGTGGTGGGGATTTCGTCTGGGCGATGCGAATCGAAGGGTATCGATTCTGCCACGTGTCGAGCTACGGACTTGGTGCTTAAGGACGGCTCAGATGGACCCCAGGATTCGATCGGATGGTGGAGGTCCCGTCCGTAATGGATGGTGGAGATGGTTGATCAAGAGTGGGATCGAGTGGCCCTCCACGTGACATGTGGCGACTTCTGGCTTAGGCGCTAACGTGCGGTGATCGATGGGCCAAGGGTTAGATCAAACGGTAGTGGAGAATAGCAGGTGTGGACGTGCTCCCACCGTTGGATCCGAAAGGTGATCCGATGGCTGGCGATGGATGCGGAAAAGGCAAGGGGCGCGGGCCACGTGGCTCACCCAGAACGGGCCACGTGGCCCACTCAGATTATTCTGATGGTATATTTGATTTTTGAAGGCTATAATGGCTGAATTTGAGAAAACTCAAAACATGAAAGTTGTAGATCTTGACGAGATCTACAAGTTTCATGTTGACCAATTCTGGAGATGACATCAAACAGAGGTCCGAAATATTTTTGAAGGTATTTTTAAGTCTAAAAATACCACGGATTTTTATTTTGCCATTTTTTTGTGGTTTTTAATTTATTTAGGACTCTGTTAATTACAGGACATTAACTGGGTTTTATTGACATCTATTTAAGCAAGGGGGTTAATAATAGAAAATAAAGATGATGAAATCGAGTTTCATCACCCCCCTATACTTAAACCATGCTCGTCCTCGAGCATCAGAAAGAATGACTAAGTTGGATTAACCCCCTTGTGCATGTGAATACAGGATCCAATCTGCTCAAGTCGACTTAATTTTAGAGATCCAAAATTCTAGAGTTCAACCCAACCTTAATCAAGAGGCTTCCAATTCCTCTACTTCTCTAGACTCTCTCTGATGTACGTATAAGCTAAAGGATATGAAATTTAGTGTTGGCTGCAATTTCGAGAGTAGAGTCAAGTCTTCACCCAAAATCTTGGTCTGAGAAAATCTCCTAAGGACCCAATCCTCAGCACTAGAGAATAAATCAAATCTTGCATTCAGTCCACCGTCTCTTTAGTTGTCAGACTCAGAAAATGTAGATGGCAGGCCAGAAATGGAGGGCATGGGATTGTGTCAATTCTTCTCTCCCTCTCATTGGAACAAGGATTCTCTCTAGTGCCTTTTTACGCAACACTTTTTTTTGGTGTTGATCAATGCGTCCGTCAAGAGAAGTTGGAGCCGTCTGCACTTGTTTTCCTGGGAGTACACCGGGGTGTGTCTCTTTTGAGTACCTATCGTACCTTCGACACCCAGACTTGTAGCATTTACGATGCAAAGCCCTTTTTTGGTGCAAGCCCGACTCCTGGTCCTAATAGCGGTGGTCCAAGTGGACACTTTGAAAAGTTTGGGAGCGCTCGCCTTTGGTGGAAGCTCTTTGATATTTGACTTTGTGGAATGAGAGCTTTTCTTTGAAATTTCATTGACTTGTATAATTTTTGGCTAGCTCCACTGCTTTTACCAAGAGTTGGCGCACACTGATCAACATTTTTTTTATATAATTCACACCCAGGCACTTAGGTCAATGTCAAGAGATTAGTATAAGAACCAAGTTCTCACACTGGCTAATATTGCTGACACTCAGGTTTCATGAAGCCTTCAAAGATTTTATCCCATCCTCGAGCATCATTAAATCAAATCCAGACTCGAATCTCTCATCCCAATTCCTCAAGTGAAAAATCAACTCATCTCAATCAAAACCGCAGTCGTGCATGTGATGTGCTGATCATATTCTCTTTGTCTGAGATTAAGCATGGAATATAGCATGCAAATCTAGAAACCTAGGGGAATGTGGATGATTAAGTCTATGACCCTGATGGCTAAGGCTGGTTAACTGCAAATCTCAAAGACCTCATAAATCAAGCTTCCTTGAACATTTTAGATCCTGGGTGAAGGTGTAAGAGTAGAGGTTTAATCCAACTCCTTCATTCAAAAACATTTTTTTTTGAATTTTGCAATTTTTATGGATTTTAGTTTTTAAAGTTAAAACACAGGTTAGACTCAACTTTCCTTGATAAAAGATTTTCTAAACCATGTCACATAAATAAAAGATTTTCAAAACATTTTTCAAAAAGATTTTTCAAAACAAGAAAAACTCATTTTTCAAATCATTTTCGAACATATTTTTATCAAAATAGTGTAACATAGTGTAGAAAAGCCGTGAAATCATTTGAGTTCTCTTAGTCCAAAGAATTTTACTTTAGCCAAAAAGTTTCAAATTTTTCAAATTTTTCAGATATTAGCTAAAGTAAGTAAATTGTATATACGGTATACCCCCTATCCTTAAACTTTGCTATGTCCTCATAGCACTAAATGATACGAGTCCATAGGTCCATTTAAGTACAGAGAAATATACGGGAGCTAAGAGGGGCTCCCCCTATACTTAGGTTAGAAATAACCTAAGTATAAAGGCAAGAAAAGATGAGTAGAGAAATCACAGGGGCTTGGGTCCCCCCTATACTTAGGCTGAGATTAGCCTAAGTATAAAGATGGAAATTGATGTTGGAAGAGACTCAAGGTGAACGAAGAAGAAGGATGGATGTACAAGTGAGCGGTTGAATCTTCGGAGATGAAATGGAGTGTCTTCGGTTTTGGGGTGCGTGTCGCATCATACAAGGCTCAATCAAGCAAGCAAACCCTTAGTTTCACCAACTCCCACATGAAACCAACCAAGGTTGGTTTATTATCTTGTCTGTTTTATTGGTGATAAAACGTTTGATTTTTACACAAAGAAAAGTATTGAAGTGAAAATCATTGCGTAAGCGAGGGTATTGCTCTCCCAAAACCGAATTTTACTCCATTTTTGGTTGACTTGCAATTAACAGTCCCAATTTTATTTTAGGTTTTCACTGATTATGGTTAGCACAAAATCAAGAAGTCATCGTTTACCGGTCAATCCCTTTTTCCATTTAACCTAGGTGATCAAGCTAGGAAAACGAAACCGGGAAAAACATGTATTCGATAAAAACCGCTATCTAGGCTAAGCGAGAAATCATGCAGTGATTTGACAAAAACACGTGAAAAACTGGGGCTGTTTTGAAAACCTAATCCAACATGTATGCAAGTCGAAAAAAACCGCACCTAATCATGGATCTATTAGCGATGATTGATTTTTTATTAATTTTAGCTAGGTGATGCGAGATTATGTGCGTATGTCATTTAGTGTGTCCTACCTACGATCAAGCACATAAAAATATGAAAGATAAAATGAGCTCGGAGAGCCGCGTGCCTATCCTAGGTCGACACTCAAGTGGGGACGATCCCCACACAACCACAATCGTTCGATTACAACCGCGAGTCTTCAATCAAAGACCGTTGTAAACGACGAATTATTATATGGAAATAAAAATGCAAGACATTTTTTTTCTTTCTTCTCGACGTACTCCAAGTGTACTTCTGCGGCTCCTCTCAGCAGGAAGCATCCTGCTCCTCACCTCCTTGAACCATCAAGGGCCCTAAACAAAAGCAATAGTTAGAGATCGATAGAGAAGAGAATTTTACAGTGCAAAATGAATTGACGAATTGACCTATAAAATGAACACTAAATTAAATAAACAAAAATCCAGAAAAATACAAAAAATGAGCCGTGTCCCCGGCAACGGCGCCATTTGATAACCCGCAAAATCGGCCCTTTAAAAGAGTGTTTTTAACACTTGATAAATGTCGATGCAGTCGGGCCGATTATGGTCATCAAAGAGACCATCTCATTGATATATGTCGAATAAGAATGCGATGGTCACTAATTTTTATTTTACTTGGCAAGAAACCAAGGTCGAACTCAGGGACACGCGCTTCTCTCGTATTAATCGGATTTCTATTTATTTAACTAAGTGTTGAATAAGAGACAATACAGGTCAAATTATGCATGAAGTGAGACACAACAATGCATTAAAAATAAACATGCATTTTTTTATAAATTTTTATCATGCTAATAAATGCAGAGAAATGCAATGCAAATATGCCCTGAACAATAATTACTTGAGCCATACAACATGCGAGTCAAACAAAATCAATTATGAAGCACCTTTTCATTTATACAACAAATAGGCATGAGAAACGAAGAAAGCATGACACTTAGTTACTAAAATAATACACTACTGATCATAGTGTCAAATCTCAAATTGAAGCATGCCATAATAAAGATGATGAGACGAGCATCAAAATGAAACTGAAATCAACTCGATTGGAGCTACGTAGCTCAAGATATGCAACAATGAAGATAAGGGCATAAGTGAAAAGAAACATGAAAAGATACCTACAAAAAGGTCCCTGGGAGGGACTAAAATGCAATAATAATAAAGTACGAGGCCTTCCCTGTAAATAATCCATATGCGCGGGGACCTTTTTGTAAATTTGAAGAACTTCGCGGGCGTCTCTGCAAATTTCCCAGAATAGCACGTGTGAAGCACGTGCTATCCAGGCTTGGTGTCAGGCTCGGCAGAGGTTCGGCAGCTTCGGCTTGGCTCGTGCTATCCGAGCCTCCAGGCTTGGTGGCGATCAGGCTTGGCGTGGTCTCTGGGTGTGCCACGTGTATCAGGACCTGGATGCAATTTGTGGAAGGTGCGAGGGCGTCGATGCAAAAAGCCCAGACCCCAAGTGCGGGTGGCACGTGAGCTCAGGCTCGGCGGGGGCGAGGGTCGGCGCTGCTTCGGGTGGCCGTAGCAGGTGGCTCGGGCCACGTGGTGGCTCGAGGTTGACTCGGGCGAGGCTCGGTCCCACCGAGCCTCCGCGCTCCGGGACGACGACGTGGCTCCTCCAGGGCCGTTGGATCTCCGCCGTGGGGCGAGATCCAACGGTATCTGCTTCTCCTTCCTCCTCGATAGCTGGCGGCGCGATTGGAGCTCCGGCGAAAGGTCTGGAGCTCCGCCGCGCCTCGCCGTGCTCGGTGAAGCTCAGGGAAGAACGCTCGTCGTATGGCGATGAAGATCCGAAGTCGAAGAAGCCGCAAGAGCCTCTAGAATACGCTGTCGACGCCTGACTGACGGAGGCGGAGCTCTAGAACCTGGCTCCGCCCAAGGTCCGGCCATTGGTGATGGTTAACCTGCAAGGGTGTTAGGGCATGCGTGCGTGCGAGATGAGGTGGACGGAGGACTGAGCGGGGCGGAGAAATGAAGTCCTTAGTGTGTTCTCCTCCGCCTCCGGCGGAAGAGAATGCCTGGGATGAGGGAGGTCGTGGTTGAGCAGGAGGGTGATCGGAGATGTGCGCGGGGAAGGTAGATTGATGGTGGAGCTAAAGGAGTTGACAGTGGAGCGAGGTAATGTTCGGAGAGGCTGAGAAAATTATGCAAAATAAGAAGAAGATTCAGAGAGGATCAGAGGGCTTACCTGGCTGGAGATGGAGGTCGTGGCCTGGGCTGGGCATCGGAGAAGAAGCCCGGGGTCGTCGCACATACTGGCCGACCGTGCCAGCGAGCTCGGGCGGGGCTTAGAGCCACCGCAGCGCCGCCTGAAGGTCGGCGGGTCTCATCGGGGAAGGAAGTTGTCGTCGCTCGATCCGAGCTCCTCCCCCTGTCACAGGGAGGAGCTGGAGGGCTGGGCCACCACCCCTTGGTTGATGGACGAGAGTGAAAGAGGGATGAGGAGGTGTATTTAAAGGAGGTTCGGCGGTGTCAGGTGGTGGGGAGCCGAGTTTTTTAAGGAGATGTGGGACGACTGGAGAGGAGGACGTGCACGCGAGGATCGTGGAGGATGGGCTCGGTCGTGGGGTGGTTAGAGCATGGCGAGGATGACCAGGGCTATGGCTAAAATTAGAGGGGTGGAGGAGGTCTGCGAAGCGGGACGCTCGGGCGAAGGATGCAGGAGGAGGAAGACGAAGCCTCGGCCGTTGGATCTTGCGATCCAACGGCTGAGAGAAGGACGCTAAGATGTGGTGGGGATTTCGTCTGGGCGATGCGAATCGAAGGGTATCGATTTTGCCACGTGTCGAGCTACGGACTTGGCGCTTAAGGACGGCTCAGATGGACCCCAGGATTCGATCGGATGGTGGAGGTCCCGTCCGTAATGGATGGTGGAGATGGTTGATCAAGAGTGGGATCAAGTGGCCCTCCACGTGACATGTGGCGACTTCTGGCTTAGGCGCTAACATGCGGTGATCGATGGGCCAAGGGTTAGACCAAACGGTAGTGGAGAATAGCAGGTGTGGACGTGCTCCCACCGTTGGATCCGAAAGGTGATCCGATGGCTGGCGATGGATGCGGAAAAGGCAAGGGGCGCGGGCCACGTGGCTCACCCAGAACGGGCCACGTGGCCCACTCAGATTATTCTGATGGTATATTTGATTTTTGAAGGCTATAATGGCTGAATTTGAGAAAACTCAAAACATGAAAGTTGTAGATCTTGACGAGATCTACAAGTTTCATGTTGGCCAAAACTGGAGATGACATCAAACAAAGGTCCGAAATATTTTTGAAGGTATTTTTAAGTCTAAAAATACCACGGATTTTTATTTTGCCATTTTTTTGTGGTTTTTAATTTATTTAGGACTCTGTTAATTACAGGACATTAATTGGGTTTTATTGACATCTATTTAAGCAAGGGGGTTAATAATAGAAAATAAAGATGATGAAATCGAGTTTCATCAAGTTGTCACCTTGGGAAATTATGTCGAGACTTAAATTTGAATGAGCTAATTTATATCTGAAACCGAGCATATGACAACAGTGTGATCTATAAGAACAAGGTCAAGAAATGGCATGATAGACACATTCGAGATAAAACCTTTGTCCCTGGGCAGAAAGTATGGTTGTTTAATGCTCGGATAAAGATTATTCATGGGAAACTGAAATCAAAATGGACGGGTCCCTATGTTGTCATCGATGTGCATACCAATGGAAGTGTGGATATTGCAGAACTCAAAGATGATGCACAACCTTTCTCAGTGAATGGACAATTGCTGAAGTCATATATAGAATCATCCTAAGAGTAAACAGTTCAAGTTGAGGTCATCTACTTTACACAGAGCAAAGACAGTGAAGATTTATCAGATCAATACCACCCTCCCTCCCGACCACATCGATCTCCTTGTACATCTTCTTCCTCTACTTAGGCCAAAGCCTAAGTATAGGGGGGGACCAATGCTATCTGTATATACCATTTTCCCGTATCACACTCTTTCTCTCGATCACTCTGTCTCCACCTTTCTTTTATACTTAGGCTGACCACAACCTAAGTATAGGGGGAACCGCCACCCACCTGTATATACTCTCCTCATTTACATATCTCGACCGCCTCTTTTTACGCTCTTCTTCTATACTTAGACTATTCGCAGTCTAAGTGTAGGGGGGCGGACCATTGTATAACAATTTTCCACTCTCTTACGCTTAGCCCGAGCTATGTCTTCTTTACGCTTCTTGTGCTCTGAGGACACAACACTCGCTAAGTATAGGGGGGTCTGTATATATACTATATATATTTTAGCCATACTTCGTACTTGCGCATAAGTCTATATGTATTTACGGGGTTTGTATTAATTCAAAAAAAAGAGAAAAAAGAAAAAAAAGAGAGTTTGCTACTAACACTGACTATGCCCAAAATTTTTGAAAAAAATGGATTCTTATTCATTTTTGCAAAAAAAACGTCTGCATTCCATACAATTGCACTTCATCCAGCATCACATTCATTTTCATCTGTGAAAAGTCATCAGGTTCTAAACCGAGTCATGAGCCGAAACCAAGAGTGGTCTGGACTTGACCTTAATCCACCTAATTTTCAGAGGAACTTCACCGAGAAATAGGATTTTAGAAGCTTCAGGTCTTTAACTTAATTCTTTAAGTTCCACATAACAATGTACAGAGTTTGACTCTTAGTGTCTAACCTGGTCTCTTCATTCTGGGTACAACACTGGAATAAGGAATTAATTGATACTCTCGCACTATGCACTTAGCTCAACTCAAACGGGATATTGGAAGACTGTGTATGTTTCTTTTCTGGTAGCGTGGAAATCTAAAGACCGAAGTACGGGTTGAAATAAAGCTTCGGAAAAGGGATGGACGACTGGGCACAATTTTTTCTAAGACCCCAAAAAATGTACGGAATTAAAAGATTCTATATCCGTTGGGGCACAACAAGATCCAAGCAAAACCACCAAAAATTCCAAATACAAAGAAGCACTCTACCAAATAAACATCTGACCAAAAGGTCCAAGCTTAAAGAAACCTGCAGATCTTGGTGGAGACTCGGCTACACTTGCCATCTTCACAAGGAGAGGTGATTACACTGGCCACCCTCCAATTCTTTTCTCCTTCTTCTAACTTCTCCCCCAATTCGATTGTGAACACAACGCGACAGACCTTAGAAGGAAATACCTGACTCCCCGAGGACGAGTTACTTGAGAGGAGGTTTGCGCGGTAGTACGACATTCTGGGTGGGAAGAGCTAAAATCTTTCACACACATGAGTCGATTGTTCAATGTTCATAGGGTATGCTTTGGGAAGAGGATTGATCTAAGATGACTTATGAGCCAAAACTGTAGCAATGATTTGTAGAACTTGAGGGTTGTTGATTTTAAAATTCTAAGTCTCACAGAAGTTTCGCCATACTATTAATCCAAAGGTCAAGTCAAGATTCATTTTCACCTTCAGCTCATGATCTTAGTATGGAACCCAATCTCATTTCACTTCATAGCATTTCTTTTTAAATGCTCAGGGACGAGCATGCTTTAAGTATAGGGGGATGATGAATCTCGAATTCATCACTCTAAATCTCATTTATTAAGATCAAATCCCTCAAAATCAATAGCATATCTGCATCAATTCTGCATAATTAGCATTAGTGCATGATTTCATAAGAATTGCATTTTAGCACAAATATCTGCACAAAATAAGAAGCCAAAAATCTCAGCCAAAAATGACCTGTAAATAGCCTAACTTCCCAGATTTTTAACTCATTCATGCTAACTCCAAATAACCCAAAACTACTTCCATTGTGTACATATCACTAACAAGAATAAATGAAAAATACAAAAAAATAACTAACCCAGATAAGTGGACCAAAAACCCAAACCCTAGTTCTAGGATTTCCGGACTAAAAGCCTCATATCTTCCGCATCCAGTGTCCGATTGAATCCTACTCACTGTTGAACTAATGTACATTCAATTACCTTCAAAACAAGACCAAGTTCAAGTGAATCGGAGCTCATATGTGAAAGTTGGATTTTGGACCTCTTTTGTATGCTGTATATTTTAGCGGTTTTTGACTTATTATTTTATGTACGTATTTTAGCCAAAAAATTAGATTAATGTGTATTTACTTATGTCTGATTTATCGTATTTTTTTCGAATTTTTATCTGATCTAAGAAATAAACATAAAAATTACAAAACCCAAAAATCAAGGTGTTCTATGTACAAGGGATACCCAAAAATACCACTTTGTGCAAATGATCGATTTTGGTGTTGATGTCTTCATGAAAGTTGTAGATCTCATCGAGAAGAGCAATTTTTGTGAAGAAACTTTTTTGATCCAAGGTCATTTAGTATTTGTTATCGATTTTACAAAATCTTTTATTTTCGATTTTTGTGGTGCTGACACGTGGCAGCACCTGGTGCCGCCACGTGTCAGCCATTTTCGGCCTTATTATATATTCATTTTATAAAATAAAATAAAATAAAAAATAAAAAATAAAAAAAAATATAAAAACCACGCACGTGCGGGGCACGTGCCACCCAGGCACGCGCCAAGCACGTGCGCCCTCACGCCTCCTTTCGCCACGTGGCACCACAAGGGCTGTCCGATCGCGCTCGAATCGGACGACGCCTGTGCTTCTTCTCCAATCAGACGCCCTCCTCCTCCGTGGATTTCTCCGCCGTCCTCGATTCCTTCGCCGCATATCTCGCGCCGCTGCACCCCCCGCAATCTTCGCACCGCCCCGCGATCCCCACATCACCGATCACCCCTCAATTCCGTAATTCGCCAGATCCCCATCACCGTCTCCCCTTCCATCTTTGAACGCTCACCAATCACCTATAAGAGAACCTCCACCGCTACAGAAATCCCCATCCGTCGTTCCCCACTCTGGTAGTGACAGCCACGAATCGCTGGCGTGATCTGAGGATCTCGTCCTCGTTGCTGCTCCGCCGCAGTGCCGCTGCTTCGCTTCGGCTCTGCATCACCGTTGAGCCTCCTCCAGGTATCCTCCTTCCTCTGCTCCATCTCCCATCTCCTCACGACATATCCGACAATGCATCGTCATCTCCGCTTCGCCTCGCATCGCCCGATCATCATCTCCACGTACTTCTATCATCGTCGACGACCACTGGGCCTCCAAGCTTCCCGTGAAGCTTCACCCCTCGGCGTTGAGACCACGACTTCATCAACGAATATCGACTCCTCCTTTCTTCACCGCATCGCGTTATCATCCTCCAGGCTTCACCGGCGCTCATTCTCCTCCACCGGGCCACCACATCACCAAGGGCCACCACGGCCGTGTGTCGGCCGCACTACCCATGACCTTCATCGACTCCCGCCGACAAGCTCTACCGCTCCTCCTCCTCCTTCGTCTTCAGCCAACGTCGAGCCATCGACATCTCCACCCAGCCATCTCCATCGACATCGCTAGCCACACTTCGTCGACAACTCCACCATCCAACGACCGCCACCCCTCCACCTTTCAGCATCGCCGGAGGGGCCGTCCACTTGCGAGCCACCGCCACCACCAGCCACCGGGCGTGAGGCCCGAGGCTCACCACGCACGTGCGGGGCACGTGTAGCTGGAGACCCTCAACTACCCACGGGTCATGTGCGGCACACGTGACCGCGTGGAAAATTTACATTCACGCCCATGGGCTTCCCCCTATTTGTGCAACAGTCAACTCAAGCCAAGGGCATGTGCGCAGCACGTGCTTCTTGGAAAGTTTGCAAGAAATCCCCCCTGAATATCGGTATTTACATTTCCGTCCCTCTGCATTATTTAGTTGTTCTATTTAATTGCAAGTATACCCATGTGTTCCCCCGTATTTGTTGACCTCTACTTAACTTTATTTAATTATCCAAAAATGGCATGATGTTTGTTGACTAATTCTCTACATTTTGGCATATTTTGGGTATTTTCTGATTGATGGTTAATTAATAAATAATTGTTTTGTGGAAATTTGCATATTTTACCCATTTCTTACTATGAAATTCATATTTGATTAACCGTTGCTCTAAAAATTCTCGAAAAATCACATATCGTAGAGTGATTTGTGCTTGACATTGTGCCCAAAAAGAATTGCACTTGCATACATAATTTGCCCTGTAAAAATCATTTTTCATATTTCAATACTTATTTTTTAATATGTATTAGATCACACATTTTCGAGAGTTAGGATTTTTCCTAGATCAATCACCTAGTGATAGATCTTAGATAATTTTATCCCTTGAAAATAAATAGGTTTAATATTTATTATAATTAAAATATTGAAATTCATTTTTTGCATTTATCTCTAAAAAATCATATTGCATCCAAAATTCTAAAAAATTAAAGTGCACTCATTTCATCATATTTTACATTGCGGCCAAATTTCATATTTTTCGGACATCGTTTGATCGAAATTTACATTTTAGTCCCTAAAATAGACCGAATTTGCATCTCGCATCCTTTATTTGCATTAAAAATACCAAAAAAACCGCCTCGAAAACCGTGAATGAATTTTGACAGACTTAATTCTAGGTTGTTCCTTTGCCTTCTTGTGATCGACCTTGGGACTTGACCAAGTAAAATAAACATAAAACCACTTAATTAAAAATTGATCAAATTTTGTGTGGTTATTTTCTTGACCGTTTCCGATTGCCGCCTACAACGCATGAGACATCATTTTTAACACAACACGATAAAAACACACCCTTAACAAGCACGTTTTTGGATTCGTCAAGTCACTAAAATCCAGACACGTTTCATCACTCCCTCGAAATGGAAGCGGCATGATTATACAATAGTTTATGATCACAACACTCTCAGGTATTCCTAATACCTGTACATCATGCATATAAGAAGACATGCGATAAACCCGAAGACATTAATCTATTTTACATTGTCATCTTCAAGGTTTCATCATCAAGTTTCTCATTCTTGGTCATTGGGAGTTGGTATCAATCCTATGTTTTCCAAAAACATATATTATACCTACAAATTATTGTCATGGTTCCAAAGCACGAAGACCATGCATGGAATTTGATCAGTCCCAATACCTCACGAGTGAGCTCGTGTCTTCTGGTTCATAAGTCAACCTGTATGATCCTTTTTAGAGATCGTATTTTGCTCAAATGTCCTCATATGCACACTAGCTCACCAATGTATCAACCTTGGTTAGGTCATCAACCTATTGTTCTACGAAATGTACACACTCAGACATATAGCTATCTGTCTCCGGTCAGAGGATGTGTGCCTACGTCGTGACAATAAACGACATAAGACTTTGGTTATCTCGATCTCGTTAAGTCAACCCTTTGACCTAACTGATCTGACTCCTCCGAATCTCTATTCCCACGCAGAGGACCTGAATCAAGAGGTCGATCAGATATCAACCTAATGAGAAAGGATTGCCATCTCTTACTCAGGCTGGAGATCGTCTCTTAACAATCATTTGATGGTGCTTGATGAGTCATCATCATAACTCCTTAGATATTCATCTAAGCACAAGCTTCTATGATTCAATTATTAAATCAACAACTGTATGATCATTAAGATGGTCATGGTATATAACCCTAATTATATAGATGGATCTTATAATGCGTTCAGTCATTTAATCTCATATCAGGAGTGAAAAAATCAATAACTTTCATCGATAAATCAAATATTACAATAAAATTTATTGTAGGAATGGGTTTCCATGGGCTCGCATGGCTAATAATCTCCCACTAGCCCTTAGAACCATTTAGGTACATTCCTTAAACCCATCATTACATGCGAAAACCTTATGTGTCAAAGGTTTGGTAAGAGGATCAACAACGGTGTCATAAGAGGCCACCTTAGTGATGATGATGTCACCACACTTTTGAATCTTCCCGAATGATGTGGTATTTCCTTTCCATGTGCTTTCTCTTTTGATACCATCTGGGTTTCTTCGCTTAGAGAATGGCTCCTTTGTTATCGTAGAGTAATGGGATGGGAGTATCAGAGGAAACTATGCCAAGTTTCAAGATGAACTTAAGCAACCGCATCGCCTCATTTGCAGCATCTGATGCGGCAATGTATTCGGCTTCTATTGTTGAATCTACTATAGTGTCCTACTTCTTACTTCTCCAGCTCACAACACCATCAATCAATAGGAACATAAAACCTAATGTCAACTTTTGATCATCAATATCTGACTAGAAGTCTGAATCTGTGTATCCAAAGACATGGAGATCACCATCTCCATAGACCAAGATATAATCTTGCATCCATCTCAGATACTTGAAAATGTTCTTTACCGCATTCTAGTGTTGTTCTCCATAGTAGGATTAATAACGACTTAGCACTCTCACTGCATGCAGATATCTGGTTTAGTACACATCATGGCATACATTGAGCTTCCTACAGTTGATGCACAGGGGCATCCAGCCATGGCTTTCTTTTCCTCAACACTTTGAGGAGCCATCCCTTTAGATATGTGTATACCATGTCTTAAGGGGAGGAAACCTTTCTTGGAACTCTCCATACGGAAATGTTCAATTATTAGGGTACCCATGTTGTGATAATCGCAATATCCTCTTTTCTCAGTTTCTGAACAGCTTCAGAGATAAGATGTAAGAGGCTTCTCGAAGATCTTTTATCTCGAAGGTATGGGATAACCAAATCTTAACACTGGTCATCATTCTTGTATCATTCCCAATGATAAGTATGCCATCCGTAAAGCACGATGAACACTATGGCGCTCCCACTGAACTTCTTGTACATACAAGGTTCATCAGGATTTCGCACAAAATTATAACTCTTTATGGTTTCATCAAACCTGATGTTCCATCTACGAGAAGCTTGTTTGAGCCCATAAATGGATTTCTTCATCTAGCATACTTTACCTTCGTCGATTATGAAGCCTTAGGGCTGCTCCATATAGATATCTTCCTCGAGGTATCTATTGAGGAAATATGTCTTGATGTCTATCTGCAAGATTTCGTAGTCAAGAGATGCAGCTATAGCTAGCAGTGTCCTGATGGACTTAAGCATAGTCACAGAAGAGAACGTCTCATCGTAGTCGATGCCTTATCTCTGTGTGTAGCCTTTGGCCACGAATCGTGCCTTGAAAGTCTCTACTTTCCCATCAGGTCCCCATTTTTCTTGAAGATCCATTTACACCAAATGGGTTTTACCCCTTCTGGTTGATTATCTAGGGTCCATACATCATTCTTATGCATGGAGTCAATCTCTGACTTCATTGCTAGCATCCATATATCCATGTCATAATCTGTAAGTGCTTTATCAAATGAAGCAGGATCATTGTGAGTCTCACCTAACGCATGGAATCCATATATTTCAGGTGGTGCAACTACCATGGAACTCCTTCAAAGAGGTATGGGTGTCTCGTCTTTATTTATGTCTTCAGTTTTTGGTTCAGGAAGCTTAAAATCCTCAAGGGACTCAATGTGTTCCTCTACTTCATTTTTATCTTGAACTTTAAGGAAGTCATCCTCCAGAAATCTCACATCTCTAGAGAGGAAAACCTTCTGGGTCGCAGGATCATAAAGCTAGTATCCAATACCATCTTTAACATACCCAATTAAGTAATACTCACGAGAGCGGGATTCTAGCTTACTTGCATCCACATTTTTTGCATGGACCAAGCAACCCCAAACCCTCAAGTGATTGACACTAGGTTTGGTTCCATACCAAATCTCATGAGGAGTCTTAAGTATGGACTTATTAGTAATCTTATTCAGCATAGATATTGCAGTTTCTATTGCATATCTTCAGAAACTAAGAGGTAATTGTGCTTTAATCATCATTGAACGGACCATATCCATGATGGTCTTGTTGCATCTTTCAGCAACACCATTAAGTTGGGGGGTTCCAGGAGAAGTGATATTGGAGACAATTCCATTCTCTTTAAGGTATTCTTAAATTCATCTGAGAGGTACTCTCCACTTTGGTCAGATCGAATTCATTTGATATTACTATCGATTTGGTTCTCAATCGAAGCTTGAACTTTTTGAACTTTTCAAAGGTTTCAGATATATGATGTAGTAGGAAGATAAACCCATATCACAAATGGTCATCAATAAACGTCAAATAATATCGATATCCACTTTGAGTCGCAGTACTGAAGGGATCACGCACATCAGTATGTATTAGGTCAAGAATACATTCGCATCGTGTAACTTGGTTATGAAAAGACATCCTAGTCATTTTACCTTGAATATAATGTTCACAGGTAGGCAAATATTGAACATTTAGACAATCTAAAGGTCCATCCTTTTATCAATCTATTGATCCTATCAACAAATAAATGATCAAGCCTTTGATGCCAAATCATATTCGAATGATTTACATCCTCCCAGGATCTTTTAGGGTTTTTATTAGTGGTAGTAACATTCATGAAATGTTCATCAATGCACAATTCATAGAGTCTATTAGAAGTTAAAACACCATCCACATTATGCTTATCATAATGATTTATTACTACTTTATTACAGAAAAGAAATGAATATCTGCTTCTAACAAGCTTAGATAAAGGTATAAGATTCCTTCTGACTTCAGGTACATAAAGACACTCTTTAAGTATTAGAACTCTTCCACTAGATAATGATAGTCGGTAGGTCTCGATGGAAACTGCTGCAACACTTGCATTAGATCCCATCTGGATGATTATCTCCCCTTCATCAAGATTTTTAGTTTCCTGAAATAGATGCAACAAATTGCATATATGAATAGAAGTACCGGAATCAATAACCCAACTTCCTTCTTTTCCAATGAGAAAATCAATTTTTAATAATGAAAGTAGATTTCATACATGTAGGGCTTTACATTTGTCGGCAGACTTCAGGTATTCCAGGCAATTACGCCTCCAGTGCCTCGAACTTTTACAGTGATGACAAACATCAGTTTTCCTCGATGCTATCAAAGTGGATGCATTGGAATACCAATGACTTGACTCTTCTTCTTTATCTTCTGGGTCGTTCCCTTCCGAGAACCTTGCTTCCGACCGCATTTTCCTTTGACTTGTGCAACGATTGCAATACCAGAGGGGTCATCCTTCTTCATTACATCTTTAGTAGACTTTAACGTAGCTAATAGACCAACGTTAATATAATCAACTTTGCTCATGTGGAATGTGGCCACAAAGTTGTTGAGAGACTTCAGGAGCAACAACATAATGAAGTCAGCATGCATATCTAAATCCATAAAAGCTTCCATGGTTTCCAGTTCGGAGAGGTATCCAAACATTTTGAGTACATGTTCTCTGATAGAGGTCCCCTCCTACATCTTGCAACGAATAAGTTCTTTCATTATATTATAACGTTGCGTGCAGTTTACGTCACCGAACATTTCTTTCAGATTCAACATGGTTTCTTGGCAAGTGTTCATCTCCACATGCTACTTCTGAAGCACATTGGACAATGAACCGAGAATGTAACATCTTGCCAAATTTTGATTTTCTCCATATTTATCATTAAAATTAATTTCTTCCGGAGTCTTTGGATCTGTGTAGTTGTCCTTTGATAACACATAAGCGATGTGCTCAATGGATAGTACAAGATCCAAATTTTAGATCCAATACGAATAATTTGGTCTGGTCAACTCATTGACCTCCAGGAGCCTGCTAAGTGGGTTTATATATTTCATTTTCTGAAATTAAGAATGCATTATATTTGAACATATAATAATACATTCAATTGTATTTCTTAATCAGATTACTCTTACTTTTTCAACTTTGAAAGTTCATTCCCTTAATCACTTTCAAAGCAAAAGATATCCTTACCGCTATATCTCTAGAAAGAATTGAGATCTCCTCTTTACCTTTGTCACAATCCAATAAGATGAGAGCATGTAACTCGGATAAAAAAAGTGGGAACATATTCTGCCTTACAAGTCCAACTTTCATTCCCAATTTGATCTTTAACACCCGACCCACCACCTCTAAGGTGATGTTGACACGTCGTTAATTGAACCAACTATCAACAAGATTAGAACTTGCTATGCGAAATCCAATATCGCCCCAATAATATGAGGATCCGATATTGAGGTCACTATGCATACGACCTTACTTTTTCGAGATGTAAAGAACTTGACCCAGATGCACTTGCATGCAGGAGCTGTCACTTCAGACAGACGTCTCCTACATACAATTCGTGGCATCGAAACCCTTCACCTTGATGGGAGACCATGGACGTCACTTATGTGATCCTCCACCTCATATTCAAATTCTAATTAATTACCATGAATTACATTCATATAATTAATTCTTCAAGGGAAAGACACATCTAGTCATTTACTTTCATATAATTAATTTAATGACATTAAATTATCAATACAATCAACCAACAAACTTGATTGTTGCTTGAAAGGATGAAATTATCTTAAAAATATGTATAATTCGGATTTTAATAATTAGAAAAACACATCATGATCCCTTAAACATTATCCCTTCCCAACCCGATGTCATGGCCAGTACCGAGGGAGTGGGACAGATCGCTCACAGAGCAACCTGCTACCCCAACGCTCCCCGACTTGACACCATATCCGCCTCAGGTTAGGATAATGTCAATTGATCACTTTTGTACTTGAGCTAATAATCAATTTTTTAACCAAAGTTATACCATATAATAATAATAATAATCAAAATCATTTTAATTTACATTATAAGGAAATTTTCTAAAAGAATTCTCAATCCTATTCAAGCAAGTGTGTTTGTTGGAAATAAGATCATGTAACCAGTTTGTGATCTAGATCATATCTAATCAATTATTGGTGAATGCAATGTCATTTAAGAAAATAATACTTATCCAATATTTTACAAAATATTCATCAATAATTATTCCGATAAATTAATTATTAATTTCACTAATTGATTAAATGACAATAATAAGGTTCTTGATTAGGAATGTAATTTCATGCAGTGTCCCTCACTTACTAAAATTAGCATATCTCAAATCAATTTAATTCCAAATCATGCAAATAAGTTCTAAAGTTTGTTAACTTGATTTATAATAGAACCAAACTGATTTTCACTCATTTCTAGGCAAATTCAAACCAGTAATTAACTCTTTAATTACAGTTCACATCCCCGAACAACTGATACATGTTCATAAAATGATCATAACTTGAGCAATCAGATTCTAAATCATGCAAACTCAAATACCACGATTTTCTTGTTTAATGGGGAACATAATAAAAGTGATAAAAAATTGAAATAAGGTTGAAAAAACTCGCAAAATAGGTCTGCGTGAATGAAATGCTATAAAACTTTCACAAACCCTAATGAGCCCAAGTCTTCCTAATTTTATGGATCGTATCCAAAACCTCTGACCTAAAGCTCTGATATCACTTGAAGGTTATGGGATAATCTTTAGGTGCATCATGGAAGTGTGAGTATTGCATCATATACGATCGAGAGTGACTAGTCGCACTAGTTGCTCGATGCAGTAGAATTAAAAAAAATAAATGATGAAACCACATGATCGAAGAATGCTTATCAGATTGTTTCATCTAAACCATATAATAGATAAAATAATACCTCTTGTAGTGTGGTTGTGATCGAGTCTCTAAGATAAGATACCTCTTGTCTCAAGTCCGATCTATCGGAGGAGATGCTTACGAGCTCGGAGATGAATCGCCTTCTTCTCGCAATCCAAGTAGTTGATCCAAGAAAAAGAACTCGTGATCTCATCACATGAGATTTAAAGTCTTCTTCATGAATGAAGCACACCAAAGAAGATGGAGAATCTAGGGTAGTTGAAGCGACAACACAACAACGATCTGACGATGGCTGCAATTTTTTCTCTTGGGTTTGGATGGATGGCCACCCAAAGAGAGAGAGTAGGCATGAGAGAGAGAGAGAGAGAGAGCTTGATGTTGCAATTGTTGTTGTAACTTGGAGAGCGAGGGGCGCATATTCTTATATAGTACTTTGGGAGTCCATGGATCACAATCCATGGACTACACAAAATAAATGAATAAGATTGATTTGTGCTTCTTTCAATGGCCAAGATTTTGTTGTAAAAACACAACTACAATTAATTAAATTTAGATTAAATATATATTGATAAATCAACATAAATTAATCCTAAATTAAGTCAATCATATATTGGAGATTATGGAAAGGAGTTTTCCTCATGAGAGAAGAATGGACGCCCACCCTTTCCTAATAGGAGTGGTTGTCCATACACCCTCCCATTAAGGAAGGGTACAATCTCATGTAATCTCATGAGATTACATTATTTCATGGAAATCATAAAGATTTACAACAATACTTGTTGTAAATAATTCTACAAAATAATTCATAATTATTTTATGAATATTGCAATCTTGCCATTGGAAAATTGTGAATCAAATTCACAACCCAAAATAAAATGAGATTTACATTTTCAATTAATTATCCAATGTGAATCCAATTCACACCAACAATTAATCAACAAATATAAATCATAATAAGCTCTCTCTAATACATTATAAATCACATTTATAATATATTATGACTAATTTGCATAGAGATATCCACATTATTCATATCCATAATAATTATATACATTTACATATATTGGATTATTATTTTCATGAATTCAAATAACATGAATCAAATTCAAATTATTCATGATAATTAAATCACATTTAATTATGTATTTCTCAATGCTTAGATATAATTTAACTATGGAATTATTCTTGAACTCCTTCAACAATAATGTGCTTTCTCCGTAGCTACTTGGAGATGAGGATAGGGCGATCGTACGTTCCACATATAGTGACTTGTATATTAAGATCACATCTCAAATCCATATCTCATGGACCTCTAATGGATGCTTGATTAAGTCAAGGTCGTAAACCTAATTTTCTCATTGCATATGAATCTCATTCATTTATATAACCAACACTTGGACCTAGATCAGGTTACTTCTAAGCTAACAGGAGTCGCTAAAATCTAGAATTGTTTCATCACTCCCTCGGGAATGGAAGCATCATGGTTATACAATCGTTTATGATCACAACACTCTTAGATACTCCTAATACATGTACATCCTTCATACTAGAAGACCAATGATAAACCCTAAGATATAGATCAATTTTACATTGTCATCTTTAGGGTTTCATCATCAAGTTTCTCAATCTAGGTCATTGGGAGTGGGTATCAATCATAAGTTTTCCAAAAACATATATAATACCTACGAATTCTTGTCATGCTTCCAAAGCACGACGACCATGCATGGAATTTGATAGGTGCCAATACCTCATGAATGAGCTTATGTCTTCCAGTTCACAAGTGAACCTTTATGATCCCTTTGAGAGATCGTATTACTCATATGTCCTCGTATGCACACCAGCTCGCTGGTGTATAGACTTTGGTTAGGTCATCAACCTATTGATCTACCGAATGTACACACTCAGACATATAGTAGCACATCTATCTTCGGTCAGAGGATGTGTACCTACATCATGACAATATATCACATAGGACTTTGGTTATCCCAATCTTGTTAAGTCAACTCTTTGACCTAACTAATCCGGCTCCTCCGAATCTCTATTCCCACGCAGAGGACCTGCATTAAGAGCTTGGTTAGATATCATCCTAATGTTAATGTGAAAGGATTGCCATCTCCTACTCAGGCTGGAGTTCATCTCTTAACAATCATTTGACGGTGCTTGATGAGTCCTCAACCTAACTCCTTAGATATTCATCCAAGCACCATCCTTTATGATTCAGTTATTGAATCATTAGTTATATGATCATTAAGATGTCCATGGTACATAACCTTAATTGTATAGAGGGACCTTATAATGCATTCATTCATTTAATCTCATATAGGAATTGAAAAAATCAATAACTTTCATTGATAAATCAAATATTACAATAACATTTATTGTAGGAATGGTTCGCCTTGGGCTCGCGTGGCTAACATTTTATTCTTTCATTTTGGCTAAATTCCTTGGTAAAATACATGTAAATATTTATTCTAACCATATTTATTACTATTATATATTTAACACTTATTTTATCCAAAATAAATTAATAAAGAGAAACATAAAAAATAAAAGAAAATGAAGGATGTATATAAAATATATACAGACTGATCCTAACCTCGAGATCAGATAAATATTGAATTGTTCGACAAAAATAAATAAGTAGGAAGAGTTAAGGATCTTAATGTATAAATGTCTCAGAAACCCTAGATCATAAAAATACATTTATATATTTTTTACATTGTAAATATTTAACATATTTTATTTATCATCAATATCATTTCAAATCAAAATAATTTCTTCATGAATGTTGTTTATAAAAATACACACTAATTTATAAAAATATCAGAAATTTAATTTAATATAAAAATAATTAATTATGATGAACCGGAAAGCCGTAAAAGCTGACTTCTACGATTCTAACTATTTATAAATAACTCCAAATTTACCAAAATCACTTTTAAACTTTGTTTTATGACTAATACTATTTATAAAAAAATAAAAAATATTATAATAAAACATGTGAATTTTGGCATTTCGGCCCCTTTATCTATATGTAATATACGTATAAATTTCCTGATTTTCTAATTAATTCTTCGTAACTCTGTTTAACTTAATTCTTTTTTAATATGTTCATAAAAATTAGTGTAATAATATAAAAATATAACTTAAGTTAAATTACCAATAAATCCCAAAGCCACGAAGCTGTGACCTAACTTTTCTAGATCTCATAACTCGACCATATGGACTCTGAATTGAGGGAACTCACTTTTAAAGTTCATTTTATAGGATTATCTATCAATTGACATTAGCTTCACTAAAATTGGAGTTAATACGCAAAAAATGGGGTTTCGGGACCCTATTCGTATAAATTGTACAATGTATTTTAATTTTATCCTATTTAATGTATGTCATTCATTATATTTATATACTTTATTAATATTATATTATATAATTATAATAAATAAGAATTTATTTTATTTACTAATTCTATTATTTATTTTGTATTTAATTATTGATTAAGTTATCTAATTAGTTAAGTAATTATATATTTAATTATTTAATTACTTATCTAATTATATTTTTAAATATTTAATTACTTATCTAATTACGTAATTAATTATTTCTTAACTAATTTATTTAATCTAATTATTAATTTAATTATCCTTTAATCATTTACTTTAATTAAGTATTCAATTAAATATTTTATTTTTTTAAAAAATTTCTTTCTCTCATGCTTGCTCCGCCTACCTATGCCCGTCCTCTTTCTTCTTCTTCCACACGTCGTTGCCTCCTTCCTCCCCTTCTTCTCTTCTACTCTGGCCGACCTAACGTCTCCAACCACCGACCGTTAGTCGATAGTATAATAGCCTTCGGTGACCGGAATCCCCTTCTGGTGATCGTACACGCTTCCTTGCTCTCCAAGGATCTTATCTTATATATAGGTACCCAAGCCCTGTAGGAGCTCCTATCCACCATTATCGCCAACTTTTGGTCGAGTTCCGAGTGAGAGTTTCAAAAGCAAGGGTGACAACCACCCGATCCCCCACATTCATCAAGCGAGATCCAGTGAAGATCGTAGGCATGATCCAACTCTGGAGTGTTGTGTCACCGTTCTCTATCATGCACGAGCCTCCGCGACACTGCTCGTCGAGGCCAAGACCAGTAGGAGCTCCTAGAGCCCCATCGTCCCCAGGCAACCCATTTCGTCCAACATCTCCAGGTTAGAGTCTCTTCCCTTCTCCTCTTCCTCATTCCTTTCTCTTATCAACCCCTCAATTTCTCCTTCTCCTCTAATTTACTCTTCAATCCATTCTCCTTCCCTCTTTACTTCTCGATTCCTCCAGGATCATTTGATCTGAGCATTCGATCCACACCTATTCACTATCCAATTTGGGATTTTTGGTCAAGGATTTCATCCACGAGTTGTGTTTTATATTGCAGGTTACTCGCAATTACCTTGAGCCAAGCATCGAGTGCCACTTCACGATGCGCATCTTCTCCAACCAATGTCGTAGCCACCAATTTCTGCCATATGAAGTATCGAGTCTTAACCGCCGGCCACCATCAATCGAGAACTAGAGCTTCACCATAGAGGCGATCTGCATATGAAGGCCATGTCGTGAATAATCTAGAGCTTTGTCACTTTAAAATCGTCGTAATCCAACTCGATGTGGGGCTATCTTCAGCCATCAGATCCCCATCGATCTGACGCTCCAAAATCCATACACATGTTGGCACCATCGTTGCCCCACCAACCCACAACCTAACGACCTCATGTGCATGACACGTGAGTCGAGATATTTTCGGGGCACTTTGCATTTATACCCCCTAATTTCATTTTATTATGAATAAGTCATCCTACATCTCCAGACACATACGAGATCATGTTCTCTATGTAAATACTTTCTCTAATACCCCCGAACATTCTACGATTTCCATTCAAGACCAGGTGCTGGAGTGGACACGTGCATCACACGTGTTGTGTGGAACATTTATAGGAGAACACTTGTACCTTCTGCATTTTTACACGCACGCCTCATTATTCCCTATTAAATACACAATACCCCTATATAGTAAATAAACCATATACCTACTATAATAACAATGAATTAAAATACACAATATAAAAATAGTATGAGAACACATATTTTACACTACATACAATATTAAATAATATTATGAAACATAAAATATTTTATTTTCAATAAATAATTTTAAAATAAAAAAATAAAATACATATATAATTAATAAAATATAAAACAATTTAAAAAGTCAATAGAAATTACTATAATATATTTTATTATATTTTACATAATAAACTAAAAACAAAATAAAAATTGAATATTAAAAATCAATTAAAATACAAAATACAAAAAAACTTTAAAAATTATAACTAATTCAATATAATTCATATAAATACGTACAATATATTAGTTTAAAGATAATTTCCTTTATTTATACTAAAAATAAAAAAATATTTTCTTATTTTTTACTATTGTAAAATAAAAAAACAAACTTATGTTTTCAAATAAAAATTAGTTTTCAACTTTAAAAACAAAAAAAAAGATTACAATTTTTTTTTAAAAAATACATAATTATTATACATAAAAATCACAAAATAATTTAAACAAGTAAAAACTTTAAATTGAAAATCGAATATAAAATATAAAATGTATAACTACATTTTTACATTAGTATATTAAAATAACAAAAACAACATAAAATGTATCAAAGTCAAATAAAAATACAGAACAATACCCAAAAATAAATAAAAATTAGGAAACCCATATGCCTTAATTTTCTACTATTTTACCTTAGTTTCGAAACAATTTGTCATCCTGAGTTCAACACTCCCGTACTTAACATTATACATCTATGTTTTGGAGTATAAATGAAAACAAATAATTTTTTCTGGTAATATCCACCTGGCTGATACAACGACCTTGGTTATTCTTTACATCAGTTGTGATTTTCAACCATCCTTCAAGCAATAATCAAAATAGTTTGTTGGTTAATTGATTGGATTAATAATTGATTTAATTTGATTTAATTAATTATATCCAATTAAAAACATTCTATTATGAATAGAGTTGCAATTCCCTTGGAAGAATTAATTATGTGAATATGATTCATAATAACTAATTAGAATTTGAACATGATATAGAGAATCACATAAGTGATATCCATGGTATTCCGTCAAGGTGAAGGGTTCCATTGCCAGGGATTGTATGTAGGAGATGCACGTCCGAAGTTACAACTCCTGCATACAAGTTCATCTAGATCAAGTTCTTTACTTCACGAAAGAGTAAGGTCGTATGCGCAGTGATCTCAATATGGGGTCCTCATATTATTAGGGTGATATAGGATAGTGCATAGCGAGTTCTAATCCAGTTGACGGTTGGTTTAATTAACGACGGGTTAACATCACCTTAGGGATGGTGGGTCTGACCATTAAATACCGAATTGGGAATGAAAGTTGGACTAGCAAGGCGGAATGTGTTCCTGCTTCTTTTTATATGACTTACATGTTATCATATTATTGGGATATAACAAAGATAGGAAAGGAGATCCCAGATCTTGCTTTAGATATAATGGTAAGTACATGTCTTACATTGAAAGTGATTAAGGGAATGGACTTTCTATATTGACAAGGTAATACAACTTTGATATAAAAATTCCCAAATCAAAGTAAAAAATATATATGTTTATATATATTTATACAAATTTCTTATTTCAGATAATCCTCGTTAAATTCACTCAATATTATACTCAACGTTGAGCATTAAAATATCATGGATTGGATCCATGATCAAGATATTGTACTTACAATTGGATACATAATTATGTGGTTACAATGTGCAAGTTTCCTCATAATAATGAGGAATGATAATTAAATGGACAATAGGACAACAACCTAGGGTTTTTCTATCTATATAGTATTGATGTCTCATATAACGTACTTTGGAAGTGACATGTCGATGATGATCGTAATTGTCAAATAATCCCTATAAAAATCTAAGAAGATGTTCTGGCATACAAATATGCTCTTGAAATTTACTCATGAATGACATGGTTCACTGCATTATGCAGAATGGTGGCTTGATAAGAGATGTACTCAAAATGTTAGAGTACCTGCCTGAAACGAAAGTTTTTAAGAGTTAAGATGGTTGTAGATATGATGAGTGTCATCATTCTACTGTCTATACTCGTGTCTTTCATGAAGCTTCGTAATATTCATATTGTATGAATTGAATGAAGCATGTATAAATGTTGAAATACTCTTACATTGAATTCTTTTGAGTTCAACATAAGAGATCCTTAGTCTTAAGCAATGGTTGCTTATAGACGAAGGGATCGTAGTGTAAGCATTGGTCTGATTCAATTAAGAAGTAAAGTTAAAGAGCTAACTATACTTCTATGACTTTCATATGACATCCAAAGAGTTGGATGAATGTCAATACTATAACAAGCTAATGTATTGATAGTATGACTATCAAGTCTATCTAAGATCCTTAGAGAAGGACTCGGATAGTGCATCAGAAGAATCTACATCTATATAACATCATTGAAATAGATTTACTTATTAAATAAGACCAGTCTAATAATTGTATCTCATTCTTCTAGTGACATTTGCAATTGGTTGCATATGTTTTAAAAGAGTGGAAAATTTGATCTTAAGGTTTAATAATCATCCACATGGATATTGATGCAATTGTTGCAACAATATATATTGGATAGATAGACTTCATATTTTTAGTGGGAGAGCCCTTAGTCTTAGAGAATGTCTCCATGTCCTAGATATTAGAATACACTCACTATTTATTTCTAAATGTTTGAAATAAACATGAATTTTGGAATAGACCTATCATATAGAATTATGATGAATATATTTCAGATAGTAGTCTGATTGAAGGGACTCTGCTAAATTAGAATGTTAATGAATGGTTCTTTAATATTCAAATATTGAAGATTTAAAACCTTAAAATATCAATAAGGAGACAAAGATCATTTAACAATGATATGGCATCAAGCCTTGGACATATGTCTGTTGATGAGATCAATAGACTAGTAAGAGATGAAACTTTACAATATATGAAATTTCAAGTCTTACATGCTTGTGACTATTGTATTCAAAGTAACAAATGTCCAATGCACCCTTCTCTGGGAATGGTGTAACATGTCAAGGTATTCAATATCTCATACATATTGATGTATGTGGATCATCTATATCATAATAAACATTAATGATATGTGATATCTATTAATGATTGCTTGTGTTATGATATTTATTCTCTTCGCCTTAGAAACCTTTCAAATGTTCAAAGATTTCATAATTTTGGTTTAGAATCAAAGTTTGAAGGAAGATAAAATTAATTTGATCTAACCTAGGTAGCATGTATCTATTATATGAATTTAAGGAATACCTTTTAGATATATGAATATCATTCCTATCTCACTCCTCATAATACACCTAAACTCAATAGAGTTGTAGGGAGATGTAATTGGATCATGTATGACATGATTTGATCAACGACGAATCTTAGCGTAATTACTCTTAGTTTCCAGGTATATATGTAGCAGAGACTACAATATATATCCTTAATAAGATTTCTTGCAAATTTAAACCCGAACATCCTCATAAGCTATGGTTTGGAACATATGTGTTGGACACTTGAGGATTTATGGTTTCTTGGTCCATAACTTCGTCATGGATGCAAGTAAGAGGGAATCTAGCACCAGAGAGTGCTACTTTATTAGGAAAATAAAGGATGGTATTAGATACCTACTTTGAGACCTTGAGATTCTTAAAAAAATTCATCTCTAAGGATATGATTCTTAGAGGACGACTCTCTTGAGAATCAAGATGAAAAATGAAGTGATGTAACTCATTTAATCTTGAGAAGATAATGAGGCTCCCAAAATCTGAAAGTAAAATGATAATTAAAGACAAAACACTCATACCTCTTCAAATGAGTTTGAGGATGGATTCCATGTGTCAGTTAAGTCTGACAATGATTTGACTTCATGTGATGAAGCCTTTGAAGATCATGACATGGAGAGATGGATGTTAGCAATAAAGTCTAAAGTAGACTTCATATACAATTATTGTATATGGACCCCCGAGGATACACTTATAAAGGTAAGACCCATTAGGCATAAATGGATCTTCAAGAGAAAGAGGGAGCCTGATGAGAAGGTATAGATCTTCAAAGCACGACTCGTAGACATGATCTACACACCGAAGCGAAGACATCGCAGATGAATCTCGGATTTACCACTATAAATCTCATTTATTAAGCTCAATTCCCTCAAAATCAACATCATATCTGCATCTATTCTGCATAATTAGCATTCATACATGTTTTCATAAGAACGGAATTTTATCCATAATTTCTGCACAAAATAAGAAGCCAAAAATCCAAGCTAAATTTGACATGTAAATAGCCTAACTTCCCGGATTTTTAACTCCTTCATGCTAACTCCGAATAACACAAAACCACCTCCACTGTGTACATATCACTAACAAGACTAAATAAAAAATACAAAAAAATCACTAACCCAAATAAGTGGACCGAAAACCCAAACCCTAGTTTCAGGGTTTTCGAACTAAAAGCCACATATCTTCCCCATCCAGTGTCCGATTTGATCCTATTCACGTTTGAACTAATGTACGTTCAATTACCTTCAAAACAAGACCAAGTTCAAGTGATTCGGAGCTATATGTGAAAGATGGGTTTTGGGCCTCTTTTGTACATTGTGTATTTTAGCAGTTTTTGACCCGTATTTTATGTACATATTTTCTTAATCAATAAAAATCCAAAAAAAAAAGATTTAGATGTATTTTATTGATCTTTGATTTCTCCATATTTTTTCAGATGTTTATCTGGTCTAATAAATGACAAAAAAATTTAGAAAACCCAAAAATCTAGATATTCTATGTACATGGGATACCCCAAAAATTCACTTTTTACATTTGATCGATTTTGGCTTTGATGTCTTCATGAAATTGTAGATCTCGTCGAGACGTGCATTTTTTGTGTAGAAACATTTTTGATCCGAGGTCGTTTACTATTTCTTTTCGATTTTCCAAAGGATTTATTTGGCGATTTTTCTGGTGCTGACACGAGGCATCCCTGAGGCTACCACGTTTCAGCCATTTTTGGCCATTTTATTATTCATTTTTTTATAAAAATAATAAAAAAATAATAGCCCACGCATGTGCGACACACGTGCCCCCAGGCACGTGCTGCGCACGTGCTCCGCACACCCCTTTTCTTCCGCTACGTAGCCATAGCAGGGCCGTCCGATCTCGGCCGATCGGATGGCCCCTCCCCATCGTCCTCAACCTGCTCCCCCTTCTCCGTAACCTCTGCCGCCAACTTCGCAACCCCCCGCCGGCTACCCTCACCCCCTTTCCTATTTAAAGAACTCCGACCCCCAACCCGACCCCCATCCGCCGATAGCACAAAGAAGGGTGGTGGTGACAGGACCCCCTCCGTCTCCGGCGAGGTCCGGCTACCTCCTTATAGTCGTCGCAGCCCCATCTCCCCAGGTGTACTGCCCCTGCGCCAGGTTCTTCTCCGTCGAGCCATCGCCTCCGCGACTCCGCCGTAAACGCCTCCGATTCGCTTCTTCGCCGATCATCTTCCACGGCAAAGCCTCCGACCTTCGTCATCGACATCCTCGCCAACGACGCTCACCAGCTACGCCTCCGCATCTCCGACTACCGCCACGCTTCGTCGACAACCTCTAATCAGCCATCCTCTTCGCGTCACCTGAGCAGAGACCAGTCAACAACCAGCAGCTCCTTGGCCGGACCCCCCTCGGCCTTACCCTCCACCGTGTTCGCCGTCGGACGTCAGAGTCCAAGGCCCTCCCATGTGCACTGCACGTGCAGAGGGAACGATGTCATCAAGAACTCAACCCAAGGGTCACGTGCTGCGCACGTGCCCCTTGGGCAAATTACAAGAAGACCCCGGTCCTCCTCCTTATTGCGCCGCAGTCCAAGCCAGCCAGAGGTCACGTGCAACGCACGTGACCCTCTGGAAAATTTGCATAAGGCCCCCCTCTGTTCATAGTAATTTCGCATAGGCCCCCACTGCACTTTTTATATTTCTTTTATTTATTGTAATTTGCATTTATACCCCTGTGTTCCCCCGTAATTTTAGACGTCGAGCTCAAGCGCTAGTCGGAGATCAAAGATCCCAGCAATCAGAGAGAGGTAGACAGGGTCAGGATAGCTGACCTAGTCTCTGAGACCCTCAACCTCCCCAGTCTCAATCCACAAGGGAGGCATGACTTTCAAGAGAGAAAGGGAAGAAGAAGATATCTCAGTCTCAATGGACTGCTATACCTCTTCTATCAGGGGAAGACTCTTTCAAGTTCCCGCATGCATCCGAGTCCTATGGAAGCACAGGCATGGGGCGGTTGTGAGAAGAGAGGGGAGAGGGTCAGATTGATTGCGAAGCTGAGAGGAATAAGAATAGAATGTTAACTAATAATCGCGTCTGATTCCGAGAAATCAATAAAGAAGATGGTACTATAGGAGGCCAAGAAAGAGTGAGTGTTAGAGACTTTCAGAACATTCTAATACACCTTTCTCGTGATGCTCACCTGACGGCCTTCCCGAAAGTCTATCAGGAGAATGCGATCGACTCGAAAGTCTTAGATGAAGTGCTGAGCCCAGAAGCCAAGTCAGACTCAAGGAGATATGGATATGAATATAATGTTCCAGTCCCAGCTCAACTACTACAGCTGAAAGTCCACATCTCATCTCATCTACATTATTTTATCTAACAAAAATTGGCACGTTGTTCTTCACTTAATTTTCTACATGTTGACATGTTGTGGATATTTTTGCGATTAATGGTTAATTAATAATTAATTATTTTTTTGGAAATTTGCATACTTTGCTCATTTTATGCTCTTCAATTTTTATCTGATTAACCATTGCTCTAAAAATTCCCCAAAAATCATACATTATAGAGTTAATTGTGCTTGACATTGTGCCCAAAAAGATTTGCATTTGCATGCATAAATTGCCTTGTAAAAATTATTTTGCATATTTCACTATTTAATTTTTAATAGGTATTAAACCCTACATTTTCGAGGTCTAGGATTTTTCTGATATCCATCACCTAGTGATAAATCTTAGATAATTTTATTTCTTGAAAATAAGTAGGTTTAATATTTATTATAATTAAATATTGAAAATCATTTTGTTTGCACTTAAAATTTCATAAAAAAATCATATTAGATCCAAAAATTCCAAAAAAATTACATTGCATTTATTTCATCATAATCTACATTGTGGCCAATTTTCATATTTTTTGGACATCGTTTGAACATAGCCGATATTTTAGTCCCTAAAATAGGCCAAAATTGCATTTTGCATCCCTTATTTGCATTGAAAATTCCAAAAAAAAAGACCACCGCGAAAATCGTGTACGAACCTTAATAAACACAACTCTAGGTTGTTCCTTTGCCTCCTCGTGATCGACCTTGGGACTTGCCCAAGTAAAATAAACATAAAACCACTTGATCAAAAATTGGATAATATTTGTGGTTATTTCTTGACCGATTTCGATCACCGCCTACAATGAACGACATTCTATTATTTAATCTTGAAAAATAAAAACCACTTTTTAAAGTTGTGTTATCGAACTCGAGTCAGATGGCGACGTTGTCGGGGAGGCAAACGACTTAGTTTTGTGTTTTGAAATTTCTTGTTCGGTTTTCCGCATTCGGGTAGTCTAACCCCCGAAATTTTCATTGTGAATAACATTTTATTTTTTGCATTTATTTTTCAGCATTTATTTCGCTTATTCTATTTTTTGAGTCACTCTCTGACATCCTCTCTCTTATTTTTCTTGCAAGGTACACGACGTACGTGGAGCGGTTTTCAAGAAGCCGACGCATCTTCACCGACATCCGAGAAAGCCGCAATTAATTTAAGATCGAGTCAAGTCGTGAGAGAGCGTAGAGTCTAGGTTTTTAATTTCTGTAATTTTATTTACTTGCTCATTTACAGCGGCGTCCGTTTGGACTCTCGCGTGTGTAAAAAGACTCTGAACTCTTCTTGTGGTGTGTCGTGGCCTGTTTCACTCTCCGGTGAGGGTGGGGTCTGACTTGAGTGGCGATTAGGATAGACTTGCATATACGGCTCTCAGAGCATTTTTATTTTTATTGTGCTCGTAGGATCTTAAGCCACACTGCACTATTAACTGAGACGCACATAAATCGTTCAACTTAGCCAAATTTAACTCAATTCTTCCCCGCTAATAGAACTTTCTGCTAGGAGCGATTTTTCATCGGCTTGCATTTCATATAGAATAATTTTCAATTCTTGTATTGCATCCCACATGAAGATTGCGAGGATTCACTGTAAGTCTTCTAACTGAGCATTCATCATAGTTTTCTGCGTGCATCGACTTTTCCCAAATTTCTCCCTCTTGTTTTATCACATAATTCTAAAGGAAATTGGGACTGTGCTCATTTAAATTCTTCAGTGATCACCTAATAAAAATTGGGGCTGCAAAATATAGCCAATTTCAAAATAACCCATAAAATCAAGAATTTCTGCGGGAGAGCAACCCCGACCTTGGATGTTTCTATTTTTCTGAGTGAGCGAGAGACGACACTTAAGGTTAGAACTCCAAATCCGAATTTTCATATTGACTACTGATTTTTCGGGCCAGTGATTACGAAAATTTCGGCACCTAACATCTCGCTAATTTTTTGCCAAGATTGATTTATCACCAACAAAAATTGAAAAGATAATAGCCGAACTCTTACGGCTTCATTGTGGGTGTTGGTGAACACGGGGTTTGATTTGTGTTTGCATTGGTGTGCGTGAACCGATACCGAAGATCAAAAGCCACACATTTTATAAAAATTCTCTTGACTATCCCGTGCGATCATCTCTCTCCTCTCTTGATTTAAACCTCATCATGGAATTCTTGTCCAATAACTCTTGCAGACCCAACCCCTCATTCCTTTTGGCTCTTTCAAAAATGGCCGAACGTTTATCCGAGAATTCATCAGAGCTATACTATGAAAATGAATTCGTATCGGTTAGACCAAAACACCTCCTCCTCAACCACCAATAAATCCATCTGCCTCTGCTAATCCGATCTATTTCATGAATGACAACCCTTTGTATTCAGAGCAGACAAACCAACAAATGATTGAGGTCTCTACTTCTTCATTTATAAACCCTCTTTACGCC
Source organism: Ottelia alismoides (assembly GCA_037367405.1). Lineage (NCBI taxonomy): Eukaryota > Viridiplantae > Streptophyta > Magnoliopsida > Alismatales > Hydrocharitaceae > Ottelia > Ottelia alismoides. The sequence goes on along the minus strand of JAZKJV010001898.1, from coordinate 521,605 downwards.
GATCATACAATTCATCCTTCACATTTGGTAAATGTCAATCCATCATTCATGGGAGATGATAACCACATGATCGAATTGAACACTTCTTCACCACTTCCATCGACCCTCCCCTTGAACACCATTGAACAATCATTATCTTGGATTGAACATAACAACCCCCTCTTCACTCATACAGAGGATTGGGCCGACCACATAGAAACACATCAACCCTGTATGCTGACTCCACAATATCAAGGTCCGACCACTCAAAGGATTGAACTCTCCTCGGACCAACTCCACATACCTAGACCATATGAGCAGCCACCTTCCATGATTATTGAGGAGATACTTTCAGAAAACGATGATCTTATATCGGATATTTCAAGAGACTCCTCTCCTAGTACATATAGAAAAATGGAAGAGGACATTCAATTACAAAAACATACCTCAACTGCTCCCATGCTTGGTCATGAAGAGATTTTGGAGAATATTTTGAGGATGAATAAGAAATTTGATTTACTGGAGGATAGATTTCAAGAACTTGCCGATCGATTAATCTCTGGTAGCTCGGATACAAAAATGAATGAGGAAATAATTGGATCTGAGATTGAAAATTTTGAGGATATTCAGGAACCTAGGGACGATTCTGACAATATCACTTCCGCATATTATTCCCCTAGAGATGACTATGCCCCTGACTCTCACTCTCAATACCTGAACCCCTGTTCATCTGAGGATCACACCACATCCCCACACCACACAGAAAATACCAAAAAATGGAAATATTTGAAAACCACAAAAAAATTGAAAAATCAGAAAATTTCATAAAAATTGAGACTGAAAACGATCTAAGGAATTTGGATCCAACTGTACAGGAAGCAATGGAAAAACGCTTGATGTCCGAACTTCCCTTTATACGGGCCATTGAACACTTCCCCGACCTTAAAAGATTTATAATGGATAAATTAATGAACAAAAAGTCAGGTAGGATACGAACAAAGACTGCAAGACATATCTTGTCAATGGCCTCCTCCTTGGTGTTGAGGAGAAAAACCAAGAGCCGCATAGTGAAGCGGTTACCTAGATTTGACTGCGAAATTAAAGACACAATTTTCATCCATGCTCGGATTGACGATGATGCACCGATCAATATCCTCCCGACCTCTGTATTTCACGAACTCAAACTCGGACCGATTCGGAAGATACGAGAGATTGTTCAATTGGCGGACCGATCAATTAAACGGTCGAGAGGAATCGTCTATGTCATTATGAAATTCCAAGGTGCTCTGCTCAAAGTAGAATTCACGATCATTGATATTGAGCATCAAGGAGAATTCACCCAGTCTCCAATCATTCTCGGAAAGTCGTTCTTAGCATTGGCTAAGGCAATTATTGATTGTGAGACTCGCGAAATCAATTTTAAAGCATTGGAAGCACTTAGATCGGACCATGTCTTTGAGGAACCACGATCTTCTGAGGAAACCCACGAAGTCTCCGACAGCCGCAACCATGAAGAGGTAGAAGAACCCTACCCTGACGCAACACCTGAGATAGCGGTTATTGATGAGACTATTGGTTTAGAGACTCTCCCCCCTATTTCAATTCCCGAGGATCTGAAAATAGACAAATCATTCTTCTATGATCCTGAGATTTATGCATGGTCGCACCCTGGAGCAACATTTTCTGAATACCTGGACCAAATCATCCCAAATCGAGAGTGCACCAACATTCGAGAAACTAAGAACAAGCACGCAAGCCGAGCACCGACCAAGGAGAATTCCAACGGCTATTCATATGGGTACTCAAGTGAACCGACACCTTCACGAAGAAATAAAAAGAGAGTCACCTTTGACCTTTCGGAAGAGGAATCATCTGATGGTCCCTCATCAGGTTTGGAAAAGGTAATATACATGAGTGAAGTTTGTTCAGCAACTCTAAAGCCATATCTTCGCAAGGATCCAAAATTCAATTCTCGTTGGACAACTCCCGTTCCTAACTACTATTCATCCAAAGCTGATGCTCCTGCCCTCTTCAAGTACACTTGAATTCTTTCATATGAGCTGACCGAAACTGGTGCTTCCAAGTATTCATCTGAGAACAAACCACGTGACCCAAGAAGGAGCGAATTCTGAGAAAACAATTGAAGAAACAAAAAGACCATAATATTTGGAGTATGCCCACTTTCGAATACTACTCCTCTGAGGATAATTCTGATGATTGATATCTTTCATCTGACTCAAATACTTTATCCATTATCCATCATGATTTTTCTGAGGATAACAGTGATAATAGTTGGGAATCATATGCCTCTTCATCTCCATCTCATCATTACAATCTCCCACCGCAGGCTCACAAGAAGATCAGCCGAAAACCGCTTTAATCATCGGCTACCCACCCTCACTCCCGACCACATCGGTCCCCTTGTACAGCTTCTTCCTCTACTTAGACCAAGACCTAAGTATAGGGGGAGACCTATGCCATTTGTATATACCATTTCTCTCATCACACTCCTTCTCCCGATCACTCCATTTCCACCCTTCTCTTATACTAGGGCTGACCAGAGCCTAAGTATGGGGGGAACCGACACCCACCTGTATATACTCTCTTCATCCACATATCCTGACCGCTTCATTTTCCACTCTTCTCCATAATTAGACTGTTCACAGTCTATGTATAGGGGGGTAGACCATTGTATATAAATTTCTAACTCTCTTACGCTTAGCCCGAGCTATGTCTTCATTACGCTTCTTGTGCTCTGAGGACACAACACTCGTTAAGTATAGGGGGGTCTGTATATACTTTGTATATATTTTATCCATATCTCGTACTTTCGCCTAAGTTTATATGTATTTACGGGGTGGGTAATCTTTCAAAAAAAAAGATTTTTCTACTAACACTGTCTTTGCCCAAATTTTTTATTTGATAATGGCTTCTTATTCATTTTTGCATTAACCAAAAAAAGCTTTGCATAAAAAAATGTCTATATTTCACACACCTGCACTTCATCCAGCATTGCATTCATCTGCATCTGTGAAAAGTCAATGGGTTCTAACCGAGTTATGAACCGAAACCGAGAGTGGTCTGGACTTGACCTTAATCCACCTAATTTTCAGAGGAACTTCACTGAGAAATAGGATTTTAAGAGATTCAGGTCTTTTGATTTAATTCTTTAAGTTCCACATGACAATGTGCAACACTTGACTCTTAGTGTCTAACATGGTTTCTTCATTCTGGGTACAACTCTGGAATAAGCAATTAATTTGTACTCTCGCACTATGCCCTTAGATCAACTCATACAGGATATTGGAAGACTGTGTGAATCTCTTTTCTGGTAGTGTGGAAATCTAAAGACCGGAGTACGGGTTGAAATAAAGCTTCGGAAAAGGGATGGACGGCTGGGCACAATTTTTTCTAAGACCCCAAAAAATGTACGGAACAAAAAGATTCCTATATCCGTAGGGCCACAACAAGATCCAAGCAGAACCACCAAAAATTCCAAATACAAAGAAGCAACTACCAAATAAAATCCGACCAAAAAGGTCCAAGCTTCAAGAAAACATGCAGATCTTGGTGGAGACTTGGCTACACTGGCCATCTTCACAAAGAGAGATGACTACACTGGCCACCCTCCACTTCTTTTCTCTTTCTTCTATCTTCTCCCTCATTCGATTGTGAACACAGCGTGACAGACCTTAGAAGGAAATACCAGACTCCCTGAGGACGAGTTACTGGAGAGGAGAGGAGCATGGTAGTCCGGCATTCTGGATGGGAAGAGCTAAAATCCTTCACACACATGAGTCGGTTGTTCAATGTTCATAGGGTATACTTCGGAAATAGGATCTATCTAAGATGACTTCTGAGCCAAAACTGTGGCAATGATATGTAGAACTAGAGGGCTATTGTTTTTAAATTTCTAAGTCTCACTGAAGTTCCGACATACAAATAATCCAAATGTCACTTTTAGTTTCACTTTCACCTTCAGTTCATGGTCTTGGTATGGAACCCAATCTCATTTCACCTCATGGCATTTCTTTTTCATGCTCAGGGATGAGCATGGTTTAAGTATAGGGGGGTGATGAATCTCGGATTCACCACTCTAAATCTCATTTATTAAGCTCAATTCCATCAAAATCAACATCATATTTACATCTATTCTGCATAATTAGCATTCATACATGTTTTCATAAGAATGGCATTTTATCCATAATTTCTGTACAAAATAGGAAGCCAAAAATCCAAGCCAAATTTGACCTATAAATAGCCTAACTTCCTGGATTTTTAACTCCTTCATGCTAATCCGAATAACACAAAACCACCTCCACTATGTACATATCACTAAAAGGAATAAATAAAAAATACAAAAAAATCACTAACCCAAATAAGTGGACCAAAAACCCAAACCCTAGTTTCAGGCTTTTCGGACTAAAAGTCACATATCTTCCCCATCCAGAGTCCGATTTGATCCTACTCACTTTTGAACTAATGTACGTTCAATTACCTTCAAAACAAGACCAAGTTCAAGTGAATCGGAGCTCATATGTGAAAGTTGGGTTTTGGGCCTCTTTTGTACATTGCGTATTTTAGCGGTTTTCGACCCGTAATTTATGTACATATTTTCTTAATCAATAAAAATCCAAAAAATAGATTTATATATCTTTTATTTATCTTTGATTTTCTCCATATTTTTTCGGATTTTTATCTGGTCTAAAAATGAAAAAAAATTAGAAAACCCAAAAATCTAGGTATTATATGTACATGGGATACCCCAAAAATTCACTTTTTACATTTGGTTGATTTTAGCTTTGATGTCTTCATGAAATTGTAGATCTCGTTGAGACGAGCATTTTTCGTGAAGAAACTTTTTCGATCCGAGGTCGTTTACTAATTCTTTTCGATTTTCCAAAGGATTTATTTGGCGATTTTTCTGGTGCTGACACGTGGCAGTCCCTGAGGCCGCCAGGTGTTAGCCATTTTTGGCCATTTTATTATTTCATTTTTATAAAAATAAAAAAATAAAAAAATAAAAGCCCACGTACGTGCTTCCAGGCACGTGTTGCGCACGTGCTCCGCACACCCCCTTTCTTCCGCCACGTGGCCACAGCAGGGTCGTCCGATCTCGGCCGATCGGACGGCCCCTGCCCATCGTCCTCAACCCGCGCCCCCTTCTCCGTAACCTCTGCCGTCAACTTCGCAATCACCGACCCCCGCTGATCTCGCCAACCGCCAACCGCCTCCGCGAAACCTTCGCAACCCCCCGCATGCTACCCTCACACCCTTTCCTATTTAAAGAACTCTGACCCCCAACCCGACCCCCATCCGCCGATAGCACAAAGAAGGGTGGTGGTGACAGCACCCCCTTCGTCTCCGGCGAGGTCTGGCTACCTCCTTATAGCCATTGCAGCCCCATCTCCCCTGATGTACTGCCCCTACTCCAGGTTCTTCTCCGTCGAGCCAACGCCTCCGCGACTCCGCCGTCAACGCCTCCGATTCGCTCCTTCGCCGATCATCTTCCACGGCAACGCCTCCGACTTTCGTCATCGACATCCTCGCCAACAACGCTCACCAGCTATGCCTCCACATCTCCGACTACCGCCACGCTTTGTCGACAACCTCCAATCATCCATCCTCTTTGCGTCACCGGAGCAGAGACCAGTCAACAGCCAGTAGCTCCTTGGCTGGACCCCCCTCGGCCTTGCCCTCCGCCGTGTTTGCCGCCGGGCGTCAGAGTCCGAGGCCCTCCCACGTGCACTTCACGTACGGAGGGAACGATGTCATCAAGAACTCAGCCCAGGGGTCACGTGCTGCGCACGTGTCCCTTGGGCAAATTACAAGAAGACCCCGATCCTCCTCCTTATTGCGCCGCAGTCCAAGCCAGTCAGAGGTCACGTGCAACGCACGTGACCCTCTAGCGAATTTGCAGAAGACCCCCCTCTGTTCATGGTAATTTTGCATAGCCCCCCCACTACACTTTTTATATTTCTTTTATTTATTGTAATTTGCATTTATACGCATGTGTTCCCTCGTAATTTTAGACCTCTTCTCTACATTATTTTATCTAACAAAAATTGGCATGTTGTTCTTCACTTAATTTTCTACATGATGACATGTCGTGGATATTTTTGTGATTAATGGTTAATTAATAATTAATTATTTTGCGGAAATTTGCAAACTTCGCTCATTTTATGTTCTTCAATTTTATCTGATTAACCGTTGCTTTAAAAATTCCCCAAAAATCATACATTGTAGAGTTAATTATGCTTGACATTGTGCCCAAAAAGATTTGCATTTGCATGCATAGATTACCTTGTAAAAATCATTTTTCATATTTCACTATTTAATTTTTTAATAGGTATTAAACCCTACATTTTCGAGGTCTAGGATTTTTCTGAGATCCATGACCTAGTGATAAATCTTAGATAATTTTATTTCTTGAAAATAAGTAGGTTTAATATTTATTATAATTAAATATTGAAAATCATTTTGTTTGCACTTAAAATTCATAAAAAGTTCTTATTACATCCAAAAATTCCAAAAAAATTACATTGCATTTATTCCATCATACATTGTGGCCAATTTCATATTTTTCAGACATCGTTTGAACATAGCAGATATTTTAGTCCCTAAAATAGGCCAAAATTGCATTTTGCATCCCTTATTTGCATTGAAAATTCCAAAAAAAGACAACCTCGAAAACCGTGTACGAACCTTAATAAACACAAATATAGGTTGTTCCTTTGCCTCGTCGTGATCGACCTTGGGACTTGCCCAAGTAAAATAAACATAAAACCACTCGATTAAAAATTGGATAATATTTGAGGTTATTTCTTGACCGATTCCGATCGCCGCCTACAACGAACGACATTCTATTCTTTTTAGAGATTTAAGCATGGGCTGGTCCGACCCACAAAAAATAAAAAAAATATAAATATATGTCAAATTATACATCTATTAATATGGTACGCTTCGAAAAATAAAAACCACTTTTTAAAGCCGCGTTATCGGACTCGTCAATCGCTTGTGATGATACTTGCTCTCCAGTGACTTTGCTTAAACCCATCAGAATACTTCTAACTATAGCTACACAACTTGACCATGACATCTTCAACATGTGACTCATACCTCTATGAATATCTCTTCGAGGATATTCATATGAAGTAGCCCCAGAGCTTCATAGTTGAAGAAGGCAAGATGTGCAAGCTAAAGGAACTCCATCAGTGGACTCGAATAAGATTCTTGTAGTTGGAAGATCAGATTTGATGATATAAAGATTATGATTTCATATAGAATCTTGATGAACCCTGTGAAGCTTAGTGGGAATGCCATTGTGTTTATCATGCTAAAAGTAGATGATATTATAATCATTTGAATGATATAAGGACAATAATAATAGGTGTTTTATAATATGGTGGTTCCATACCTTGAGATATGATCTCAAGGATACCTCTTAGATCTTAACTCTGAAGTTATTCAGAAGCAAAGATAAGAGGGCATTAGAAGTGTCACCTTAGTGGTACACCTTGGACATGTTCCATTTTTTGAGAAAAAACTCAACAAAGGCTCCATCCCCTTAAGATATGGTACTAACCTATCTAAAGGGATATCAGCTCAAAGAGTTGGGGATGTAAATTGTTACTAATCCTACTATGGAGATAAAACACTTGATTGCAGTAATAATGATATTTTCAAAGATTACAAGACTTTCTTAGATGGTTGATTTAACCGAAATTAGGTGGTCTTAAGTTCAACACAAAGTGTGAACTCAGTCGAAGTGTCAACCACACAAATCTCGATTAAAGTCAACAATTAACCCACACTAAAGATCAATAAATTATAAATAATGTGGAGTTAAAATTTAATTTTAACTCTGCACAAATGATGTGAAGGGCAAGTACGCAGAAAGTTCGAACACAGGGAGCAAGCAGGGTAATTCAAACAAATGTGCACAAGTGAATGTGTGTGATGTCTACACTAAGCAATCAAGCAAAGAAATTTTTGTGGGTTTTTAATTTTTAATTTTTTTATTTTAATTTTTAATTTTGTATTTTGATTTTTAATTTTCTGATTTTTATAATTTTTATTATATATTTTTTTAAATATTGGAAAATAAGGACAATGTAATAAAAGACAAGATAAAGTATTTATAAAAATGTGCAAAAATAACCAAAATCTCAGAAGTAAAATGTTTTTGATATTTTTAGGATTTTTTACTATTTTTGTGATTTTTGGGAATTTTCCAAAGTGTTTTTGGTATTTTTAAATAGTGAAATAAAGCAAAACAGTGGGCAAGCTACTGGCTGAAGATAAAACTAGAATTAAAAATAGCAAATAGCTACAAAATTTGTCCACACTAATTTTCAAATAAAGAGAACAAAATATAGAACAAACAGGAACTGAGTTTGTATTTTTCTGAGTTTTCCTTGATTTTATAGATTTTTTTGACGTTTTTATGTATTTTCTAATTTTTAGGGTTTTATTTTGAGATTTTTATTGATTTTTGGATTGACACTAAACGATGGTAAAATAGACACTAGGGAATGTTTTTGGAATTTTTAGAGATGATTTAATATTTTTTTGGCATTTTCTAAGCTAGACAACGAATAAAAAGCATGTTTTTGATTTTTAATAAATATAAAAATAAACTAAAATCAAAAAGTAAAAATATGGCGACCAAGTACAAGTTAGCAGGAGCTTAAGTTCAAAATTCGAGAATTTTTAGAGGCCAAAGAAGGTCCAAATAAATAGAGCAAGTCAGCACAAGTGATAGGCCTGGCATGGACTATATTACAAATAGATAAAACTATGGGGGCACTTCTGCAATCTTCACACAAAATTAGTACTGAATAAAATATCTTTTGGGCCAAAATGCAATCACACAACCCGCGGGGGCTTTGTAGCAAAAATCCCCAGGCGCACGTGAGTCACACGCGCGCCTGGGAGGGGTGTTTCTGTAAATAGCCAAAAATCCAGGGGGCAGATCACAAAACGTCCAGAAATTAAGCAGCTACAGCTGAAAGTTTTAGCATCAAGGCTAAATACGAACAAAAGCCCAGGACACGCCTGCAAAAATGCCAAGGCTCACGCGCTAGGCACGTGAACCTGGCAAGGACTGAGTCGCGAATAAAAAGAATCTGGGGGCATGCTTAAAATTACTACAACATATGAAAGCTTGCAAAGGAAAGTTTAGGGTGTTTCTGGAGATTACTCAAAAATAGTGGGGCACGGGTGCAAAATCTCCCACTTATCCATGTGGCATGCGTGGATGGCCTTGATGAAAGAAGATCGGACGGTGGACTTTTCTCAGACGCGGACGGCTGCGATCAAAGGGGAGGGGAGAAATGGACGACAGCTGTAGCTCGCCCCCTCCCCCTCGTTTTGTTCTGCCCAGGCCCGCGCAGGCTGCGGCGGCGCGCGGCGGCGTTTTTCTCTGGCGACTCGAGGCACCCTCCAGATGGCTAAGCTTCGGCGCTGGGTACCTGCAAGGTGGAATAGGCTCGAGAGCGCGTCTCGGCCGGCTAGTTAAGTGCGTGGGCGTAGTGATGGAAGGTGGTGGAGATGGCGAGATGGGATTTGCCGGAGCGAACTCCGGCGAGGTAGGGGCTGGTGATCGGGTGGTTGCGAAGCAAAATCGAACAGGTGGAAAGTAATTCTATGGCTACGAGAAGCTAAAGCAAACAAAAGAAAGAGAGAAAAACGTACCTCAGAGCAAAGTGCTCGAGATTGGACCTCGACGGCCAAGTGGCCGGAGGTGGCTTTGGAACACGCCGCCGAACTGGTAGATCACCTCGACAAGGTAGAGGGTATTTCCTCTGTCACAGGGGACCCCGTCGTAAGCCCTCGGAGGGAGTAGCTCAAGCAAAAAGCAGTTCAAAAAGAAGAGGAAGAAGGGGGGTTCGGTTTTGAGATGTGGCGAGGGGTGAACTTCGAGGAGGAGTCACAGGCGGATGAAGAAGATCTAGTAGGATCTAAGAAGTCGGCGGGAATCACGGATGTACAGGGTACAAATTCGATGAAGGATTCGACGTCAAACGGGGCACGAGCCGACCTAGGAAAATCCGTGAAGTCAGACAAAAACCTAGGTGTGACAGAGCTACAGAAGCCAGGACAGACTGTTGACCTTGGTCAACAGTCCCAGCCCCCTGGTTGGTCCACGTGGACCAACCAGGAAAATCCTGGCAAAAAAGCCTTCAAAAATTATTTTAAAATAGTAGACGATTTTATTTATTTTTAATTATAAAAATAAAAATTGTTTAATTTTTTATGAAGTATTTTATAGTGATTTTTATTTATTTTTATGAAGTATATTTTTACAAGTTGCTTTTATACTCCTATATATGTATACTACCTATGTATTTAAGTATTTTATTTTTATTTTGTGTATTTTAATTTATTTATTTTTGTTTATTATTTTCTAAAATTATAGAATACTTTTATATACACAAAAATATTTTTATTTTATTATTCTGATTTATTTTGTTTATTTAATAAATCAGAGGTATAAAAAGTATAGGTATAAGTATAGGTATAATACCTATGTATGTGATATCTACCAGTATTTTTATTTGAGTTTTATTTATGTTTATATTTTGATTTTAATGTACATAATTATTATAAGCATTAATTACAAAATTATAAAAATATAAAAATATAAATATAATGAATAAATAATAAATTGAATATTTTAATCTGTACACTTATACAATCTGGGTCCAAAACTCAACTTTCAAACCGTAGCTCCGCCAAATGCGAAACCACTGCCATTAAATAGCTTATTTTCTTCTATATACAATTAAAGGTGAGTTTGCTGCATTTGGAGTTTTTATTTGTGAGATACGGGTCTGGGAAGTTGGGATTCTGGATTCTTATTCAGACCATAACTTTTTATCTGTATATTATTTTTCTGTGAAATCAATTTTGTATTTTTCTATATAAAATTATCTACAACTTTCATGTACAAAGTTTCTTTATTTGATGTATAAAAAGTGGAACCAAAAATAGGTCCCAAAAAGAATAAAGAATGAAGAAAATAACATAGGTATTTGACCCTTATCTCCCCCTACTTTATTCCTGGTCGACCTATTCATCAAGATGCCTAGGTCTCGGGGATTCAGGTCATAAAATATTTACAATATTTTATCCTTTTTCTTTTCTTTTATTTATTCTATAATTTTGGCCTTAATTACAGTGATTTATGCACTAGATAGATGCATATGCATGAATGCTAAGATGATGATTTTAATGCTATTTTCAAGCATTTGCTAGGGTTTTTGATGCCAAAATGATAGAATAAAGATGATGAAATGTGGATTCATCATCCCCCTATACTTTAACTTTGCTAGTCCCTAGCAAACACTTATTAAACTTGTCTTCACAAAATCAAAGTTTGGAGCTTAAGTCGGCCTTTGGAATTTTAGTGCGGTCGGAACCTTAATGAGAACCAAATTTGAAATCTAACAGTCCTTGAGTATTCCAAAACTTTGTTCAAGTCTCCTCAATAGCCAGGTCAGAAATACTTCAACTCATACGCAAACTCTTACGACTATGAGTCTGACTCGTACAGTGTAAGTGATATGTAGCTCCCCACCTCAGAAGTAACAAAGAAACAACCTCCCCCAAACTGGTAACTCTAATGCCTCGGTCTAGCAACTCTTTCCTCGAGAAGCGGGGTATTCCCTTCTAAGTTCAAGTGCAACCGGCTCAAGAAGAGGGGGAATAAGAGGTATAGACTTTTGGGAGCTCAACCAGTGTAGCTAAGTCTCCCGCTGCAAGCTTCATGAGATGTAACATGGATACCATAAGCTTTTGCTTTATTGGACTATATACACTCCGGTGGGGTTATTAAATTTTCAATCCGACCCACCATTTTTTTGGAGTTCTTCTTCTCTCTTTTTTTTTCAATTGCATCTGTACAACATATCTACATGGTGCAGCATATATACAAGAAATTTTCCTCTTGAGCCAGTAGACTATCCCTCTTTTGAAGCTTTATTGCAACCCACGGCTTCTGTCTTTAGCCTTCATCACCACTAGACCAAGTTGAGGTGCACTTCCTTCACTATAAGAAGAAGAGAGGTTCCGCCTAGAAGTACTACCCTCATATGCTACCCCAAGCCAAAGGAAACTGCCTCCTCACCACCTCATCCGTGGAGAGCTATGTGAAAGGTGCAGGTGTCCAAGTTAGGTCATTATCAACAAGAGTCGTACGTGTGCTCCGAAATACTCTACTTAAGCAGGCAGTCAAGAGTCCAATGAACCAAGTCCCGTGATCTTCAAAGAATTAAGTCAACTAGACCTGAAGTACCTCAAATCCAGTTCCTATAAGGTTCCTGTTATTAGGTAGATTAGAAGGTCCAATCAAGCTCCAATCTTCGGATTTTACATAGACTCGTTCAACCATCAAACTCAATCCGAAAAGTGCTCATGCCATGCAAAGCTATGCAGAGAATATTTTTGTGATGCAATTTTCAAGGATTTTGAACTTTTTCTGGATTTTTGAAAATATGCTGATGATGCATATGCAGATGCATTTTTTTGTATTTTTCAAAAAGATTTTTCAAATATTTTTGGATTTTAACTTTTTGCAAATGTTTTTGGGATTTTTGAAAACAAAAGGTTTTTGGCTGAAAACTAGGTTAAAAATATGTACACGGGAATGCTTCTTATATTTACACGAAGTGGATTTTTAAGAATTTATAGGGTAAATGATCAATTTTAAACATATATATAGGATGGGTTTTGGTGTGATGTAAATATTCCTCAAACTTATTTAACACAAGCTTTTCACACAATTTTTGAAAACTATAGTCCAAAATAGTTTTTACAAACATTTTTACAAACATGTACACACATTTGAAAATCATTTTGCAAAGGCTTTCAAAATAGTATAGATAGATTTTTCAAAATATTTTTGCAACCATTTTTTTAAACCATTTGCAAATCATTTTTCAAACATTTTATTTGACACAAAGAAAATAGATTTTACAATCCACACATTTTTACACAGGTTGAAAACATGTAACAAAATATTTTCAAAATAGTTTTCAATAAATGTTCACAAAGATTTTCAAACTATTTTTCAAACATTTTGCAAAAAACATTTTCACCTGATTTATTAATCAGTAAATACACAAAAGAATTTGAGGAACAGAACACCTTTTTATTAAGGTTTTTAATGAATTTTAATGAATTATATTATTAAGAAAATACGAAAGTACGAGTTATGGCTAAAGTATATACATAGTATATACGACCCCCCTATACTTAGCTTGAGCTATGTCCTCATAGATCAGAGAGAAGAGAAGACATAACTCGTACTAAGTATAGGCAAGTCTAAAGAATAAATGAAGGAATGAATGAACAAATGAGAAGTTGACCGTCCCCCCTATACTTAGGATCAAATAATCCTAAGTATAGCAGACTGTACACAACGCAGGGAGGGTCAAGGGTGGGAATGAACATATCGTACTCAGATTGTCTCCCCCTATACTTAGGGTACGATATCCCTAAGTATAGACAAGAAGAGGAGACAATGGAGAGGATCGAAAAATAGTGAAACTCGGGGTGCACGCCCCCTATACTTAGGACAAAGTACGTCCTAAGCAAGGCAAACACGAGAATGGGTGGCCAAGCAATACGGAAGAAAGAACCGAGGTACACAAGGGAATATACAACAGAGATGGATATACACATGATCAAGAAGGTGGAAAGCTGACCTTCTTGCGAGACCGCTGAGGGATAGATATGATATGGTGTATGTCGACATCGGGGTCCCCAGTGGACGGAAGCCGATCAGGGTCGACATGGTGAAGGCCCTCAGTGGAGTCAAAGAGGAAAGGGACGAACTGATCAATGGAAGCAGTATGGCTAGGTTCTCCCTTGGTAGTCCTATGGTGTGAAGGCACAGACTGGTGAGTGGAAGAAGTATGACCGGCCTTGGAAGTCTTGCAGATGTCAAAGTGGAATGGGACAAACTCATCATCCTCGGAAGAAGTGTAATCGGAGTCGTCCTGCAAGTCCTCGTCCAGGTCAAAATCAAAAGGCACGAAATCATCAGTGGAAGTATACGAACTCAGATCGTCCTAAAGAGTATCACCTGAATCCTTGTCTTCAACAAGAGGTCTAAATTTATCAAAATAAATGGCAGCATCATAACCGACCTCAATCATCTTGACCTGTAAAGGGCCAGGAACGGACTTATTAGTGGAAGTAGTCAAACTAGGTCCGTCCTGTCTAGTCTTACCTGGGTCATCTGTTGCCTTATGAGGTCTCTCAAAGTAATGGGCAACTTCATAAACATCCTCAATAGTCTTAGTATCTGCCCCCGCTCAAATGGTTCAATCAATCACATAAATACTCTGGATCTCATCAACACATCGCCACATACCAGGAGGAGGAACTGTGAGGTCTATGCTTTCCGACTTCCACCCCTTTCGAGGAATCCGTCGGGTCTCATCAGTGGTCGCTAAGGAAGTGTCTCTAGTATCATTAGATCTGTCACGGGCCTCAGAGTCAGCTATAATCGGTGAAGGTGCATCAGGTGCAGGTCTCTGGTCAACTGTGGGTGTGGTGATCAACACTTCGCTCTCGTCAACAGGACAGAAGCGAACCTCTCCTGATCCATAGTCAAATGGTCGTCCCAGGATGATTGGAGATGGCTCTCCTGTGGAGTTCTCCATGGGAAACACAACAAAATCAACGTTGTGGATCGTGCCCTGAATAGAAATGACGACGTTTTCAAGGATACCCTTCGGCCTCTTGATAGATCCATCAGCAAACTGAACGATCATCCTGGTTTTCTTTAGAGGCCCTAAGTGAAGAGACTGTACCAGCGATAAGGGTAATATACTAATAGAAGCACCGCCGTCTAGGAGAGTGTGATCACAAGTATAGTCAGAGATAGTGCAGGTGATGAAAGGTGTAGTTGTGTTCTTCTTCTTGGGAATGGGATGGTGTGTGATGGCGAGGGCAATGGCCATGGTCAAAATGTGACGCTCAGATCTGCTCCTCCGCTTTCTCTTCTGGGGAAGAGGAACAGATAATTGGGTCATGGCCTGCTGAAGTGGGGCACGAATAATCTCATGAATAGTAGCCACCACTTCGGGTTCAGATAGCATTTTTTTGAATTTTTGGACTTCCTCCATACAAGGGGGAAGTCGGAATCAGCATGTACATGAGGCATGCCAAGAGCAGTCTGTACAGCGGCATCCTCGGGGTCAAAGGTGGGACTAGGTTTGAATGTATGTGTGGTCAAGGGTTCTGGCAAGTGGACTCTCTCCTCAAAATATTGATCAACCAAGTGTCTCCCGAACTCTTTTTGTATTTTTAAATTTTTCTCATTTTTTGTATTTTTGGCGATTGCAAGCTCCCATGATCACCTACAAGTAAATCTGAATCAACGACGGAAGGAGTATTAATCTGATTGTTCTTCAAGATAGCAAGATTATCATTCAACAAATCAATGCGCTTTGTCATCCGATTCAAGATATCACTCATGGAGATCGAGGGATGTGACTCCAACAGGTCAAACTCGGGTGGATGTGAAGGTGGAGGTGGATAATCTACAGGTGGGGGTGGGCAGAAGTCCGAAGTCTGATACTGTGGCTGAGGCGGATATGTACAAAAGTCAGAAAAAGTAGGAGGAGGATCCTCCTGATAAAAGGGAGGTGGACCGGCTGGAGGGTACGAGGAATCCGCAAAATCCGGATAAAAATCGCTCCAGGGATCCATCTCGAAACAAGAGAGAATGATCGGGAGAACACGATGGTCAAGTCAATAGATGTGTGGAGAAAGGCGCAAATGCGCAGAGATGATCTAGAATGCACACAAAACAATCACAAGCAAAAATGAAACAACCAAACCCTCACTTCACCTACTCAACTCGGTGAAGACCACAAATGCAGTCTTTTTATCTTGTCTGTTTTAGAGTTAGGTGAAAAAGTCAAGAAGTTGCACAAACACTTAGGGGTCTTGAAAATAGGATTTTGGGCTCTATCCTTAGTGTATGCGCGAGCAATGTAAAACGAAGACAATGGGGGGATTACTCGCCCCAATACAAGATTTTTTTCTTTTGGTCGGTTTTAGGGTCAAGTAAAATTAGCAGTCCCAATTTTATGGATTATCACTTTTTTTGGATTTTTAATGAAAATGCACGATCCTAACGGGGAGTCAATTCCTTTGAGCACCTAGGTTGGCAAAATCAGAGGGAGAGTCGGAAAAGCAATGCAAGCGGCAAATAATGATGGATGCTAAAGTGTAAATGCTCACCTTGCCTCCAGCACTCTACATGCAAGGATGCTCAGCAGAATTGAAACCTATCTATATGTAAATGTAAAGCCGATGAAATCGCCCTAAGTTCAGAAATTGCTATTATCGTGAAGAACCACAAGTCGGCCACTTATCTTTAACCTAAGAGTCCGGTCTTGGCTTACCCCTCCTCTTCTTGACACACTCGAGTTCAGGAGTAGCGCTTGATGGGGCTCGCTCACGGCACACGGGTAAGAGATAAATGAAAGACTGTTTAAATTTGACTAAGTCCAAACGAGTCTATAGGTACATGTAAATATATTAGGTATTTGGCCTTAGTCTACCGCAAGCAATCCTAAATCTAAGGGCTCAATCACACAAAGGAAAACAAAGCCGGAAAACAAAGTAAGAAAAGGTGATGAAAACCGATGGAAAGCCGCGGTGATCCCCCAAGTGAACAAACACTTGGAAATTAGGCCCGGAGTGTCCAAGAGTCCAAGTACCTGTATTATTACAAATTAATGAATCACTCTCTCTCACAAAATAAAATGCAAGCTAAACTAATCACTCTCTCACTCCTCCTGCTCTCTCCTGCCGGCCTGGCTAAAGAAAGGCCGGCTCCGCTTCCCAAGGTTGGTTCGGGTCACCTAGGCGATCCGCCTTGCTCCGCGGTCCCTCGTAAGAAGACAAGATAGGATGGTCAGAATAGCTCAATCAATATATGTATCAAAAGTGCAAGAGAGATAACTGAAGCTATAGTAGACAACAATCACAAGCAAACAAAAATGTAAACTACTCGTTGTTGCTCCCCGGAAACGACGCCATTTGATAAACTCAGAAATCGATCGGTCTTGTGATCCACACAAGGCGGGAACACAGTCGAAGTGTCAACCACACAAATCTCGATTAAAGTCAACAATTAACCCACACTAAAGATAAAAAAATTAGAAATAATGTGGAGTTAAAAATTATTTTTAACTCCGCACAAATGATGTAAAGGGCAAGTATGCAGAGAGTTCGAACACAGGGAGCAAGCAGGGTAATTCAAACAAATGTGCACAAGTGAATGTGTGTGATGTCTACACTAAGCAAGCAAGCAAAGAAATTTTTGTGGGTTTTTAATTTTTAGATTTTTTTATTTTAATTTTTAATTTTGTATTTTGATTTTTAATTTTCTGATTTTTATAATTTTATATTTTATATTTTTTTCTTTTTAAATATTGGAAAATAAGGACAATGTAATAAAAGACAAGATAAAGTATTTATAAAAATGTGCAAAAATAACCAACATTTCAGAAGTAAAATGTTTTTGATATTTTTAGGATTTTTTACTATTTTTGTGATTTTTGGGAATTTTTCAAAGTGTTTTTGGTATTTTTAAATAGTGAAATAAAGCAAAACAGTGGGCAAGCTACTGGCTGAAGATAAAACTTGAATTAAAAATAGAAAATAGCTACAAAATTTGTCCACATTATTTTTCAAATAAAGAGAACAAAATATAGAACAAACATAAAATGAGTTTGTATTTTTCTGAGTTTTCCTGGATTTTATAGGTTTTTTTGAAGTTTGTATGTATTTTCTAATTTTTAGGGGTTTTCTTTTGAGATTTTTAGAGATATTTGGACTGACACTAAAAGATGGTAAAATAGACACTAGGGAATTTTTTTGGAATTTTTAGAGATGATTTAATATTTTTTGGTATTTTCTAAGCTAGACAGTGAATAAAAAGCATGTTTTTGATTTTTAATAAATATAAAAATAAACTAAAATCAAAAACTAAAAATATGGCGACCAAGTACAAGTTAGCAGGAGCTTAAGTTCAAAATTCGAGAATTTTTGGAGGCCAAATGAAGGTCCAAATAAATAGAGCAAGTCAGCACAAGTGATAGGCCTGGCAGGGACTATATTGCAAATAGATAAAACTATGGGGGCACTTCTGCAATCTTCACACAAAATTAGTACTGAATAAAATATCTTTTGGGCCAAAATGCAATCACACAACCCGCAGGGGCTTTGTAGCAAAAATCCCCAGGCGCACGTGAGTCACACGCGCGCCTGGGAGGGGTGTTTCTGTAAATAGCCAAAAATCCAGGGGGCAGATCACAAAACGTCCAGAAATTAAGCAGCTAAAGCTGAAAGTTTTAGCATCAAGGCTAAATACGAACAAAAGCCCAGGACATGCCTGCAAAAATGCCAAGGCTCACGCGCTAGGCACGTGAACCTGGCAAGGACTGAGTCGCGAATAAAAAGAATCTGGGGGCCTACTTAAAATTATTACAACATATGAAAGCTTGCAAAGGAAAGTTTAGGGTGTTTCTGGAGATTACTCAAAAATAGTGGGGCACGGGTGCAAAATCTCCCACTTATCCATGTGGCATGCGTGGATGGCCTTGAGGAAAGAAGATCGGACGGTGGACTTTTCTCAGACACGGACGGCTGCGATCAAAGGGGAGGGGAGAAATGGACGGCAGTTGTAGCTCGCCCCCTCCCCCTCGTTTTGTTCTGCCCAGGCCCACGCAGGCAGCGGCGGCGCGCGGCGGCGTTTTTCTCCGGCGACTCGAGGCACCCTCCAGATGGCTAAGCTTCGGCGTTGGGTACCTGCAAGGTGGAATAGGCTCGAGAGCGCATCTCGGCCGGCTAGTTAAGTGCGTGGGCGTAGTGACGGAAGGTGGTGGAGATGGCGAGATGGGATTTGCCGGAGCGAACTCCGGCGAGGTAGGGGCTGGTGATCGGGTGGTTGCGAAGCAAATCGAACAGGTGGAAAGTGATTCTATGGCTACCAGAAGCTAAAGCAAACAAAAGAAAGAGAGAAAAAACGTACCTCAGAGCAAAGTTCTCGAGATTGGACCTCGACGGCCAAGTGGCCGGAGGTGGCTTTGGAACACGCCGCCGAACTGGTAGATCACCTCGACAAGGTAGAGGGTATTCCCCCTGTCACAGGGGACCCCGTCGTAAGCCCTCGGAGGGAGTAGCTCAAGCAAAAAGCGATTCAAAAAGAAGAGGAAGAAGGGGGGTTTGGTTTTGAGATGTGGTGAGGGGTGAACTTCGAGGAGGAGTCACGGGCGGATGAAGAAGATCTGGTAGGATCTAAGAAGTCGGCGGGAATCACGGATGTACAGGGTACAAATTCCATGAAGGATTCGATGTCAAAGGGGGCACGAGCCGACCTAGAAAAATCCGTGAAGTCGGACAAAAACCTAGGTGTGACAGAGCTACAGAAGCCAGGACAGACTGTTGACCTTGGTCAACAGTCCCAGCCCCCTGGTTGGTCCACGTGGACCAACCAGGAAAATCCTGGCAAAAAAGCCTTCAAAAATTATTTTAAAATAGTAGACGATTTTATTAATTTTTAATTATAAAATAAAAATTGTTTATTTTTTTATG
This sequence comes from Ottelia alismoides, assembly GCA_037367405.1. NCBI lineage: Eukaryota > Viridiplantae > Streptophyta > Magnoliopsida > Alismatales > Hydrocharitaceae > Ottelia > Ottelia alismoides. The sequence continues at coordinate 502,003 of JAZKJV010001898.1, read as the reverse complement.
AAGTATTTTATAGTGATTTTTATTTATTTTTATGAAGTATATTTTTACAAGTTGCTTTTATACTCCTATATAGGTATACTACCTATGTATTTAAGTATTTTATTTTTATTTTGTGTATTTGAATTTATTTATTTTTGTTTATTATTTTCTAAAATTATAGAATACTTTTATATACACAAAAATATTTTTATTTTATTTTTCTGATTTATTTTGTATATTTAATAAATTAGAGGTATAAAAAGTATAGGTATAAGTATAGGTATAATACCTATGTATGTGATATCTACCAGAATTTTTATTTGAGTTTTATTTATGTTTTTATTTTGATTTTAATGTACATAATTATTATAAGTATTAATTATAAAATTATAAAAATATAAATATATAAATATAATGAATAAATAATAAATTGAATATTTTAATCTGTACACTTATACAATGTGGGTCCAAAACTCAACTTTCAAACCGTAGCTCCGCCAAATGCGAAACCACCGCCATTAAATAGCTTATTTTCTTCTATATACAATTAAAGTGAGTTTGCTGCATTTGGAGTTTTTATTTGTGAGATACGGGTCTGGGAAGTTGGGATTCTGGATTCTTATTCAGACCATAACTTTTTATCTGTACATTATTTTTCTGTGAAATTAATTTTGTATTTTTATATATAAAATTATCTACAACTTTCATGTACAAAGTTTCTTTATTTGATGTATAAAAAGTGGAACCAAAAATAGGTCTAAAAAAATAAAGAATGAAGAAAATAACATAGGTATTGACCCTTATCTCCCCCTACTTTATTCCTGGTCGACCTATTCATCAAGATGCCTAGGTCTCGGGGTTTCGGGTCATAAAATATTTATAATATTTTATCCTTTTTCTTTTCTTTTATTTATTCTATAATTTTGGCCTTAATTACAGTGATTTATGCACTAGATAGATGCATATGCATGAATGCTAAGATGATGATTTTAATGCTATTTTCAAGCATTTGCTAGGGTTTTTGATGCCAAAATGATAGAATAAAGATGATGAAATGTGGATTCATCAATGGTGATCTCAAAGTCTTATTTTTAAGAAGTTAAGACTTTATAGATAGCGATCTAAAAGTTCTTAACCGCGGATACCTCGTGAGATAGAGATAACCGGGAATGAGGGTATTCTGTTAAGAATAACAGAAATTACATACTTGCTATAATAATTATTGAGTTGTAGTGTCAAGGATACTATAATAATAAAGATTGAATATTGGTTGCAAAAGATGCAATATTCGCATTAGATGCAAGAACTATTACAAGGTGATATGAAAGTATCGTAAAAGGACTTGGCATAGTATCTTAGGATCAGAGTGACTGATCAACTTACCTAGCTATTTTTTTTAAAAGATCTTATGATTAGCACATGAGTGTCGCTTTAAAGATTAGCCCACTAATGGATCTTTGGGCAAGTGGGAGATTGTTGGACATGCGAGCCCACGTCGAGCCATTATGCAATAAATATTATTACAAATATCATTCCCTAATCTGAAATGAAGAATAACTTATTTGCATAATATTTCCATTAGTACAATTAGGGTTATGTACGATGGTCATCTTCATGATCATACAACTGTTGATTCAATTGTTGAATCATAGAGTCTAGTGCTTGGATGAGTATCTAAAGAGTTGGATTCCGGACTCATCAAGCACCGTCAAATGATTATTAAGACATGATCTACAGCTTGAGAAGGATATGACAATCCTTTCTCTAAAAGTTTATATCTAACTGACCTCTTGATGTAGGTCCTCTGCATAGTAATAGATATTCGAAGGTGTTTGATAAATTAGGTCAAAGAGTTGAATTAATGAGATCGAAATAACCAAATACCTATGACGTATGCTATGATGATATAGGCATGCATCCTCTAACCGAAGACATATATGTTACTATATGTCTAAGTATGTGCATTTGGAAGACCAATAGGTTGATGACCTAATCAAGATCTATACACTGACATGCTGGTGTAAGGGCATGTGAGTAATACAATCTCTCAAAAGGCTCATACAGGTTCATTGCTAAATCAGAAGACATGAGCTCACTCATGAGATATTGGGAAGGATCAAATTTCGTACATGGTCGTATCGATTTAGAAGCTTGACTGAAATTTTAAGGTTTGATATATGCTTTCGAAAAGTATATTGTAAACACCTAAGTATGATATATGCTTTTGGAAAGAATATGATCAATATCGACTCCCAATGATCAAATAAGAAACTTAATGATAAAATCGTCAAGTAGACAACGTAGAATTGATCTAATACTTCAGGTTCATTGTAGGCCTTTTGGTATGCAAGATATACAAGTATTAGGAATACCTAAGGGCGATGTGATCATAAACGATTGTATAACCATGAAGCTTCTATTCCAAGGGAGTGATGAAACATGTCTGGATTTTAGTGACTCCTCTCAATAGAGAACTGATCTAATCTTGGTCCAAGTGTTGGACAATGATCTAAGTTTGATTCAGATGCAATGAGAAAATTAGATCTATTACCTTGATTTAATCAAGTATCTATGAGAGGTCCCCAAGACCTGGATTTGAGATTTGATCTCAATATCCAAGTCATTATATGTGGAACAATACAATCTCCATGTCCTTATCTCAAAGTATCAATGGAGAAAGCTTATTATCCTTGAAACAGTTCAAGAATAATTTCACTGTTGATACATGTATCCGAGTATTGAGAAAATTGATAACTAAATGTGATTTAATTATCATGAATATTAAGATTTTGATTCATATTATAAGGAGAGTTATCTGAGATAATTAAATGTGATTTAATTATCAAAGATGTGAATAATGTAAATGTGATTCATTGGGTACATAAAATAGAGATCCAATATGATTAAATATGATTTAATTATCATGGATATGAATAATGTGGATAACACTATTCATATTAATCATGTATATTATAAATTTGATTTATAATATATAAAAGAGAGCTATTTGTAAATAACATTTAAAATTAAATGTTGATGTGAATTGGACATTGGAAAAAATTGAAAATGTAATCTACCTTTTATTTTGGGTTGTGAATAGGCGTGCTAATCGAACTGAACATGTTCGTATTCGATTAGAGTTCGTTCGATAATAGTTCGAAAAATGTTCGTTCGTTTCTAAACGAACTGAACATGAACTTCAAATTTTAGTTCGATAGCTTAACGAACCGAACATGAACATAACATATGTTCGTTCGATAAATGTTCGAGTTCGATATATGTATATGTGCATGTATTTGTATATGTAACTTAGTATTCAAACACTTAGTAAATGTCGAGATTAAAAAATTGTGGTGTTATATTGGGCTTTGTACCACTTTAGTTTGAAAACTTTCTTATTTTTACTGCTTATCAAACCTTGTTATCGAACTCCAGTTTCAAACTTGTTCATATAAACAAGTTTTAGTTAAGTTAAATTGTTAATGAACTGTTATAGAACTGAACTCGAACGTTCGTTTTCTAGACGAACTCGAACTCGAACATATCCTATCGAACATTTATCGAACCGAACTCGAACTTTCGAATTTCCTTATCGAACCGAACTTGAACATAGGTCCGTTCGTTACGGTTCGGTTCGATTAGAAGCCCTAGTTGTGAATGTGATTCACATTTTTATAACGGCATGGTTATAATATTCACAAGATAATTATGAATTATTTTTGTGAGATAATTTATAACTAGTGTTGTTGTAAATCTTGTAGATTTCATGAGATAATGTGGAGATTTCCACCTTCCATCTAAGACGGTGGACGACCACCAACTCCTATTAGGAGTGGGTGGCCGTTTCCCCCCCTTAAGGAATGAGGGCAATCTTCCTTTCAATTATCTTCATGATTTATTGATTTATGATTGATTGATTTAATTTGGAATTAATTTATACCGATTTATCAATATGTATTTAATTTAATTTAAATTAATTATTGTTGTGTTTTCAGAATCATGTCCATTTATAGAAGACAAATCACTCTCATCCATTGATTTTGTGTTGTCCATGGATTGAGATCCATGGACTCCCAAAATACTATATAAGAAAATGCATCCCTTGTTCTTGAAGTTACAACAATAAGAGAAAAACATATGCTCTCTCTCTCTCTCTCATTCTCTACACACCAATTCTGTCGCTCTCTCTCATTGTAGTTATCCACCATGGTGCCATTGGTTGGATCATCAACATGGATTGTGAGGAGCACATGTTTCATCAACGCGATCGCAAGCGTCTCCTCTGCCAGATTGCACTTCAGACATGATATCTCTTTGTTTAGAGACTCGATCACAACCACGCTTCAGGAGGTAAACATAATACTTGTTTGTGGTTTAGATGAAATGATCCAAAAAGTGTTCTTGGATCATGTGGTTTCATCAGATTAAAATTTTTTAATTTCCATTGCACCATGCAACTAGTGCGATTAGTCATTCTCGATATATGATGCGATCCTTATGCTTCTATGATACACTTAGTGATTTTTCCATATCCTTCACCCTAGAGCGTTGATGTACCTGAAGGTCTTTTCCTGATGTGGATGGCTCTCAAATGAGCCCTTCGGGATCTGAAAATACATGTAAAGGCATTACAAGAAAATTACAAAGGTTACTGGCTTTTATTGGGTGATAATCAGTGGGAAATAAATGGGATGACACTCTCTAGAGAGGGGTGGCAGAGGGAGAGTTGATCTCCATGTTAGAAGGTGATCTGGGTGGCTGGTGGTGAATAAATGATCGAGAAACTACATGTGTAGGAAATGGAGGTCATAGGTGGGTCGGTACAAGGCTAATTTACGGTGGAATGGTCGTCGAAGTTAAGCTCTGATGAACTATGGGGAGATAAATCTAAGCTATAATAGTGATTGAAAACTTAAACTAATTGCAGAATCAAAAAGCAGGAACGAAAATGTACTTAGAAACTAGAAAAGACAGCTCAAACTTGATCGGATACCTGGGAGCAGAACCACACAACAGAGCTTAGTGGACGAGGGGATCAATGCAACTCCAACACCTACTACTCACTGCAAATCAAGGGAGGAGGATCATGTCACTCTCGTCGACTCACTGGGATAAGGACCGCTCAAAAATCCCACATTAATCAATAATTAACCCACAATCAAATCAAACATTGACAAACAATAGTGGAGTTAAAATTTATTATAACTCCACAAGAAATGTGTATAGTGCAAGTATGTAGAGTGCTGAACAAAGGGAGCATACAGGATAGATCAAGCAAGTGCAACGATGTGAATGTGATTAAGTGCATATAAAGATGCAATTTTTTGTGGGTTTTTAATTTTTAAATTTTTTTATTTAATTTTGATTTTATATTTTTGTATTTTGATTTTTAAATTTACTGATTTTGTATTTTTCTTTTTATATTTTATATTTTTTATTTTCTTTTTACTAATAGAATCTATATACAATACAAGAGAAAAGAGGGATAGAGTATTTATAAAAATAGGGAAAAATGCTCAAAAATCAGGAAAATAAATGTTTTTGGTCTTTTATAGTTTTATGATGTTTTGTGATTTTTGGAGATTTTTCTAAATGTTTTTGGTATTTATAAAAGTGAAAATACAAAAAAACAGTAAATTAAGCTACCGGTCGAAATTAAAATGAGGATAAAAATTATCAAACAGTATCCAAAATTCCTCAAATTAATTTTAAAATAAAGGCAATAAGATAAGGAAACTACAGAAACTTAGTTTATATTTTTAGGATTTTTCTAGAATTTTTTAGATTTTTATGAAGTTTTTAGGAGTTTTCTAATTTTTAAGGTTTTTGTTTTGTTTTTAGTGATTTTTGGATTGACACTAAAATATGATAAGACAAGAAAAATATATTTTTTTGGAATTTTTCAAAACGTTTTTATAACTTTTATGTATTTTCTAATGCAAACGGTGCTGAAAATGCATGTTTTTGATTTTTAATAAATATGAAATGCAATAAAAATGCAATACAAAAATATGGCGTGAATCTACTATGCAACAGGCGTACCAGGTAATTTTTTTGGATTTTTTAGTGATTTATAGATGCATGCAATAAATAAGAGAAACAAAGAGAAATTATAAGCCAGGCATGGGCATTTTAGTAATAATCAAGAGCTACATCGGCCTCAGTGCAATTGTTCCAAAAAATATAATACTGATATAAAACTTAATGGATCAAATATAAATTCCAAGACCCGTAAGGGTGCCCTTGCAAAAGCACCAGACCCACGTGCGTCGCACGCGCACCTGGCAGGGGCACCAATGCAATTATCGAAAAGTCCTGGGAAAGATTGCAAAATTTCTAGAAAGTTTATAACTGCAATTAAAAGTTCATGTACTAAAAGTAAATAAAACAAAGCCTCGGGGGTCTCTACGCAAAAATGCCAAGTCACGTGCGTGAAGCACGTGACCTGGCAGGGACCTAAATGGAATATTACAAAAGTCCGAGGGCTTTAATGCAAATGTCACAGAATTATATAACAACAAATGAATGTTTTAATACTAGTTATGTAATACTAAATTTGGCGGGGGAAGAATCACAAAATACCCATGCGCCTTGGCGGATCGGACGACGCTGATGGCTTTACTTATACACGTGGCACGCTGGCGACGCCCGATGCCCCTTCGCGGATGACGACCCAGATTAGAAGATGGACAACGATCAAACGGTGCTGGAGACACGAGATCCGACGGTGGCTGCTTCCCACCAAGAATGGGCCAAGATCGAACGGTGGCCAAGCCTTCCAGAAGAACTGGGAAGAACACCGGTGGTGGCGACTTTCCCCGCCCCTGATCGGTCGCCTCCGATGACGTTAGGGCTCCAAAATGCCCGAGATCACTCCAGCAGGTGTCAACAACACGTCTGGGGCGTCAAAACCCTCCAGCGACGGTTGAAGCTCGCCGGTGATGTTAAGGAAGCCTAACGGCCCTAGTCACCTCCGATGAGAACTCAAAAATGGTCCCAGGTCCTTTGCTCGCACGGATACCTGCAAAAATATTAAGGGTGGTGAGGGCAAAATTCCTCACCCCACCTAGCAGTGGAAGAAGGCGGATAACGGCATGGGAGCATCTCGCCGGAGCTAGCTCCGGCGAGGTGATAACTGAGGCGAAATGGATTGGTTTTTTGGCTAAATGGAAGATAAGAGATGAAACTAAGGCTACTGGGAGTAAGAACAAGCAAGAAAAAGATATAAAAAGCAATACCTCAAGCCCGAAATAGCGAGGTGAAACCTCACAGCCAAGGTGGCCGGAGGTGGCTGGAACGCGCCTCGGAGCACGGGTTGCACCTCAACGAAGTGCTGGGATCGACCCTCTGTCACCGGGGATCCCAAGCAACGACTCGGAGGTCTCGGCGAAGCCCTAACGCGGTTCAAAGATCAATGGAAGTGGAATGGGGGTTTTGAATGGATTGTGAACGAGGCTCCAAGAACGAGGGAAATCAGATGTTGTGATGATCCAAAGCCCAAGATGAGCTTAGGGCATGTATCATTGATCTGCGAGGAGAAAAAGTCAAGAAGGATACTTCATGAAATGGTAAAAGAGCGAGCCTCGAAAAAAGGGTGAAAATGGTCAAACAACGCAGTCTGACACAGCTACAGGCAAGGGTCAGAGAGTTGACCCGAGGTCAACTCTCCAGCCCACCTGGTTGGTCCACGTGGACCAACGAGGAAAAAAGCCTGGAAAAAAGTTTATAAAATCATTTAAAAATAGAAAATGAATTATTTAATTTTTTATTATTAAATAAAAAATGGTTGTTATTTTATAAGGTATTTTGTTATGTTTTTTATTTATTTTTATGAGGTGTAAAAATAAGAGTTGCCATTTATAGGCTATATAGGTATATATATCTATGTATTTTAATAATTTATTTTTATTTTGTGTATTTTAATTTTATTTTTTTATTTATTATTTTATAAATTTATAGAATATTTTTATATACTTAAATATATTTTTATTTTTTCGGATGTATTTTATACACTTAATAAAATATAAATATAAATTATACAAGTATGTATATAGGTATTTTACCTATGTCTTTTATATACAAGTATTTTATTTTATATTTCCTTTAGATTTTTATTCTGATTTTAATGTAAAAATATATTATAAAGTGTATTTACAAAATTATAAAAATATAAAATTATGAAAATAAAGAATAATAAATAAAATAAATATTTTAATATGTACAAGTATACAAGTGGGGTCCAAAACTCGACTTTCCAACCGTAGTTCCACAAAATACGAAACCACCGCCATTAAATAGCTTATTTTAAATTATATACAATTAAAGGTGAATTTGGTGTGTTTCGAGTTTTTATTTGGGAGATACAGGTCTGGAAAGTTGAGATTCTGGATTTTTATTCAGACCATAACTTTTTATCTGTAAATTATTTTTGAGTGAAATAAATTTTGTATTTTTCTGTATTTAGTTATCTACAACTTTCATGTTCAAAGTTTCTTTATTTGAAGTATAAAAAGTGGAACCAAAAATAGGTCCCAAAATGAATAAGGAATGAATGAAATATAAGATGTTTTTATTGTATTTTAGCACTTATCTCCCCCTACTTTATTCCTTGTCGACCTAGTCATCGAGATGCCTAGGTCTCGGGGTTTCGGGTCATAAAATGTTTACAATATTTTATTCTTTTTCTTTTCTTTTCTTTATTCTATAATTTTGGCTTTAAAAACCGCATTTTATACACTATTTACACAAATATGCATGAATGCTAAAATGCCCGAATTAATGCTATTTACACGCATTTACTAGGGTTTTTAAGGCCAAAATGATAGAATAAAGATGATGAAACGTAGATTCATCATCTCCCTATACTTTACCTTTTCTAGTCCCTAGCAAACACTTATGCATTAAGTGCAGAAAGAAAAATAAAGAAAAGAAAAAGAAGAAAGATAGTCGAGCGATCGTGTATTCCACACAAGGCGGGAACACAGTCGATGTGTTGACCACTCAAGATCCGGATTTAGTCAACAATTAACCCACAATATGAAATGAAACAATGACAAGAAAAAGTGGAGTTAAAATTTATTATTAACTCTACATAACATGTGTATAGTGCAAGTATGTAGAGTGTCGAACACAGGGAGCAAGGCAGGCTAGATCAAGCAAGTGCAAAAGTGTGATGTGATTGTCTACAAATATGCAAATTTTTTGTGGGTTTTTAATTTTATTTTTTTACTTTTAATTTTGTATTTTGTATTTTGGTTTTAAATGTTCTGATTTTATCTTTTCTTTTTATATTTTATATTTTTATATTTTCTTTTTCAATAATAGAATATATATACAATATAAGAGAAGAGAGGATAAGGTATTTATAAAAATAGGTAGAAATAGTCAAAAATCAGTAAATCAAGTGTTTTTGGTCTTTTTATGATTTTATACTGTTTTTCTGATTTTTGGGAGTTTTTCTGAATATTTTTGGTATTTTTAAAAGTCAAAATACAAGAAAATAGTGAACTAGACTACTGGTCGAAATCAAAATGAGGATGAAAAATACTACAGTACCCAAAATTCCTAAAATTGATTTTAAAATAAAGGTAATAAAATAAGGAAGCTACAGAAACCGAGTTTGTATTTTTAGGATTTTTCTAGAATTTTTTAGATTTTTATGAATTTTTAAGAGTTTTCTAATTTTTAAGGTTTTTATTTTGAAATTTTTAATGATTTTTGGATTGACACTAAAATACGATAAGACAAGCAAAATATTTTTTTGGAATTTTTCAAAACGTTTTTATAATTTTTATGGATTTTCTAATGCAAACAATGATGAAAATGCATGTTTTTATTTTAATAAATATGAAAATGAAACAAAAATGCAAAACCAAAATAGGGCGTGAATGAGCAAGCAAACATGAGCTTAAGTCTATTTTTTTGAGAATTTTTGGGGTTTTATAGATACATGAAATAAATAGATACGACATCAAGAAACTACACTATTGGCAAGGGCATAAGTGCAAATAAAGAAAAAATCCAGGGGCCAAAGATTAATTTTCACGCAAAATATACAACTAATAAACGAAGTTCCTAGATTGATTACAAAAACTCAAAGTTGCAAGGGCACACCTGCAAAATACCCACCCCAGCACGTGATTAGCACGCGCCTGGGAAGGACCTGAGTGCAATATTTCAAAAACACGGGGCCTTGATGCAAAATACACAAAAATTTATAACTTCAGCTGAAAGTTTATAGCCTCGATGTTAAATACAAAAGTAGCAGGGGTGTTAGATGCAAAATACCCATGCTTGCGCGGTAGCAGACGACGGATCTTCTCTCACTTAAACACGTGCTGACTCATGCGCTTGCGATGATGCTTCGCCCGCCAACGACTGAGATTAGGACGTCAGGAAGTGATCGGACGGCTGGCAAAGCGCTCGATCCTACAGCGCCTGGAGAATCTGGGAACACCCTCAAGATAAGACGGCTACGAAGGGCCTTCGATGAACTGGGAAGAACTCGCGGGGATGCGAGTTTCCCCAGCGTCGATCTCCCTCCTCCGCTGCTATTTCGTGCTACAAAATGGTGCCCAGCACTCCTGTGGTGGTCCTCGATGTGTTGGCGACTCCAGAAATCCCCGGTGGTGGCCGGAGGGCTCGCGCGAGGTGACCGGAGCGAAAGGGCCCCAGATACCTCTGCCTCCTTCAAAAACGAGTCTCACGAGCTTTTCAAGGCTCAGGACCTACACAAAAATGATTAAACCTTTGAGGGAAAAGTGCCTCGAAGGTTGGGGGAGAAAGTAGACGCGGGGGTGGCGAAAATGGCGGTCGGCCGGAGGAGCGCTCCGGTGAAGGTGTGGATGATGCGACTCGATCGATAAAAATCGATGATGAGGGTGGCTATGTGTTCCTACGACTATGATGAATAAAATAAGAAAAGAAAAGCGAACACTAAACACCTCAAAGGGGCAGACACTGAGGTAGAAAATACCTCGACGGCTAAGCGGTCGGAGGTGGAAAACTCGCCCAGATCCACATCCAAGCTCCTCCCTCGATGACTGGGGCTGGATGTTGTCACCACCAGCCGACCAAAAGCACACAAAGGTGGAGATGATGGGACCAAAATGGGGTTCAAATTCAAAAAGGAAGATGGGGGTGTGGTTTTGAAGGGTTGACGAATGGGCAAGAGTATCAAGGAATATTGAGCGAATCGACGACCCTCTCCCCCAAAAAACACAAGGGTGTGTGCCCTTGGTCCAAGGGGAGAAAAAGTCGCGAAGGGTCTGATATGAAATGGTGCAAGACCGGGTCTCAAAAAATCGTCAATCATGGGAGAAAACCGATGTCTTACAGAGACACAGGAGGAAGGTCAGACTGTTGACCTTGGTCAACAGTCCAAACCTCCTGGTCGGTCCACGTGGACCAACCAGGAAAAACCTCCTGAAAATGTTTTAAAAATTAATTTAAAAATATTAAACGATTTATTTAATTTTTGGTTATTAAATAAAAATGTTTATTATTTTATAAGGTATTTTTTATGGTTTTAAATTATTTTTATGAGGTATAATTTTTTAAGTTACCTTTTATAGCCTTTATAGGTACATTATCTATATCTTTTATTATTTTATTTCTATTTTGTGAATTTAATTTTATTATTTTTGTTTATCATTTTATAAATTTATAAAATATTTTTATACACTTAAAAGTATTTTTATTTTTTTCTGAGGTATTTTGTACACTTAATAAAATATAAGTATTAAATGTACAGGTATAAGTATAGGTATTATACCTATGTATATTGTATACAAGTATTTTATTTTGTGTTTTCTTTATGTTTTTATTTTTATTTTAATATAAAAATATATTATAAAGAGTATTTACAAAATTATAAAAATGTAAAATTATGAAAATAAAGAATAATAAATAAAATGAATATTTTAATATGTACAAGTATACAAGTGGGGTCCAAAACTCAACTTTCCAACCGTAGCTCCACAAAATACGAAACTACCGCCATTAAATAGCTTATTTTAAATTATATACAATTAAAGGTGAGTTTGGTGTGTTTCGAGTTTTTATTTGGGAGATACAGGTCTGGGAAGTTGAGATTCTGGATTTTTATTCAAACCATAACTTTTTATCTGTACATTATTTTTGAGTGAAATCAATTTGTATTTTTCTATATTTAGTTATCTACAACTTTCATGTTCAAAGTTTATTTATTTGAAGTATAAAAAGTGGAACCAAAAATAGGTCCCAAAATGAATAAAGAATGAATGAAATATAAGGTTTTTTTATTGTATTTTAGCCCTTATCTCCCCTTACTTTATTCCTTGTCGACCTAGTCATCGAGATGCCTAGGTCTCGAGGTTTCGAGTCATAAAATATTTACAATATTTTATTCTTTTTCTTTTCTTTTCTTTATTTTATAATTTTGGCTTTAAAACCCGCATTTTATACACTATTTACACAAATATGCATGAATGCTAAAATGCCCTAATTAACGCTATTTACACGCATTTACTAGGGTTTTTAAGGCCAAAATGATAGAATAAAGATGACGAAACGTAGATTCATCATCTCCTTATACTTGCCTTTGCTAGTCCCTAGGAAACACTTATGCAATAAGTGCAGAAAAAGAAAAAAAAGAAAAGAAAAAGAAGAAAATTGGATTAAGTTTAACAATCAAACTTTTCTTCACAAAATCAAAGTTTGGAGCTTAAGTCGGACCTTTGGAATTTAAGTGCGGGCGGAACCTTAATGAGAACCGGATTTGAAATCCAACAGCCTTCGAGAATCCCAAAACTCTGCTCAAGTCTCCTCAATAACCAGGTCAGAAATATTTCAACTCATACGCAAACCCTTATGACTATGAATCTGACTCATACAGTGTAAGTGATGGTGGTTCTTCCCAACTGAAATGACAAAGAGACTGACTTCTCCAATATGACAACCCAATGATTCCCCAATCCAACAACTCCTTCCTCAAGGAGCAGGGTATTCCCTTCTAAGTTCAAGTGGCAACCAACCCATGAGGAGGGGGTGAAGATAAGAATGGACGGTAGCCAGTGTAGCCACCTATCCGAGGATGCAAGACCAGTGTAGTCAAGTCATCCAGCTGCAAACTCACATGATTTGACTTTGAAGCTCAAGCTTGCTTATTTGACTTTACACATATGTACACTCCGGTAGGCATTTTCATTTTTGTACAGGCCTGTCCACTTTTTTTGGAGTTTTTGCTTTTGCATTTTTTTAAATACTATATATAGCAGCATTTACATAGGGATTTTTTCCTCTTGAGCTAGTAGACTATGCCTCTTTTGAAGCTATATCGCAACCCATGATCTCCTATCCTCGAAACTCATCATCACTGGACGGGTTGGGATGCACTTCCCTCCCTAGAGAAGGACAAGTGTTTCCACCTGTGTGCGTCTCATACCGGCAAATCCAACCCCCTCACCACTCCAACTGAGTTAAGCCATGTGAAAGGTGCAGGTGTCCAAGTTAGGCCATTATCACCAAGAGTCGTGCGTGTGTTCTGAAATACTCTACTTAGGCAATCAAGAATCCATTGAACCAAGTCCCGTGATCCTCAAAGAATTAAGTCAACTAGACCTGAAGTACCTCAAACCCAGTTCCTATAAGGTTCCTATTATTAGGTAGATTTTAACATCCAATCAAGCTCCAATCTTCAGATTTTACTTAGACTCGTTCAACTATCAAACCCAATCCGAAAAATGCTCATGCTATGCAAATGAAGTGCAGAATGCAGAAAATATTTTTGTGATGCAATTTTCAAGATTTTGAACTTTTTTGTATTTTCAAAAAGATTTTTCAAATGTTTTTGGATTTTAATTTTGCAAATATTTTTGGGATTTTTTGAAAACAAAAGATTTTGGCTGAAAACTAGGTACAAATATTTACACGGGAATGCTTCTTATATTTACAAGAAGTGGATTTTAAGAATTCACAGGGGTAAGTGATCAATTTTATATAAAATGAATTTTGGTGAGATGTAACTATTCCTCAAACTTTTTTGACACAGGTTTTCCAAACAATTTTGAAAACTATAGTTTAAAATAATTTTACAAATAATTTTATAAACATGTACACACATTTGAAAATCATTTTGCAAAGGTTTTCAAACAGTATAGATAGATTTTCCAAAATATTTTTGCAACCATTTTTCAAACCATTTGCAAATCATTTTTCAAACATTTTATTTCACACAAAATAAAATTTTGCAAACCACGCATTTTTACAAAGGTTGAAAACATGTAATAAAACATTTTCCAAATAGTTTTCATAAGATTTTCACAAAGAATTTTAAACTATTTTTCAAATATTTTGCAAAAAAACATTTTCACCTGATTTATTAATCAGGGTATATAAAAAGAATTTGAGGAATGATAACATCTTTTTAATAAATTTTAAAGAATTATTAGCCATACTTATTAGGAAAAATACGAAAGTACGAGTTATGGCTAAAGTATATACGTAGTATATACGACCCCCCTATACTTAGCTTGAGCTATGTCCTCATAGATCGGAGAGAAAAGAGAAGACATAACTCGTACTATGTATAGAAAAGTCTAAAGAATACGGAACGAATGAAGAAATGAATGAACGAATGAACAAAAGAATGAGAAGTTGACCATCCCCCCTATACTTAGGATCAAATAATCCTAAGTATAGCAGTATGTACACAAAGCAGGGAGGGTCAAGGGTGGGAATGAACAGATCGTACTCAGATTGTCTCCCCCTATACTTAGGGTAAGATATCCCTAAGTATAGACAAGAAGAGGAGACAATGGATAGGATCAAAGAATAGAAGACAACTCGGGGTGCACACCCTCCTATACTTAGGACAAAGTACGTCCTAAGTATAGAAGACTGTCTACAAGGGGAGACACCTTTTTTATAGATAAAGAAGATAGAAGAGGAAAAGAAGAAAAGAAGAAAAGAAGAAAAGATATCAACAGATGGAAGAAGATAGAGAAGGATGTACGCATCACTCCCCCAATACTTAGGGTAAAAGAAGCCCTAAGTATAGGCAACAACAGGAGTAATGAAAAGGAACAATGAATGAACACTCGGCTCGTCCACCCCCTATACTTAGGACAAAGTACGTCCTAAGCAAGGCAAACACGAGAATGGGTGGACGAGCAAGATGGGAGAGAGACAGAGGTGAACAACATGAATGTACAACAGGATGGATGTACACATGATCAAGAAGGTAGAAAGCAGGCCTTCTTGCGGGACCGCTGAGGGATAGATCTAGTGTGGTGCAAGTCGACATCGGGGTCCACAGTGGATGGAAGCCGATCAGGGTCGACATGGTGAAGGCCCTTAGTGAAGTCAAATCGAAAAGGGACAAACTGGTCAATGGAAGTAGGATGGCAAGTTCGCCCTTGGCGGTCCTATGGTGTGAAGGCGCAGACGAGTGAGTGGAAGAAGTATGGACAGGTCTAGCCTTGGGGGTCTCGCTGATATCAAAGTGGAATGGGACGAACTCATCATCATCGGCAGAGGTGTAATCAGAGTCATCCTGCAAGGTCTCGTCCAGGTCAAAACCAAAAGGAACGAAATCATCTGTGGAAGTATCCGAAGTCTGTTCATCCTCAAGAGTTTCACCTGAATCATTGTCTTCATCAAAATAGCCGAATCTATCAAAATAATGGCTAACATCATAACCGGCCTCGATCAACTTTACTTTTGAGTGACCAGGAACGGACTTATCAGTGGAAGTAGTCAAACCAGGTCCGTCATGTCTAGTCTTGGTATATGCCCTCCGCTCAATGGTATCAACCGCGTAAATCCCGCAGATCTCATCAACACATCGCCACACATCAGAAGGAGGAACTTCAAGGTCCATGCTTTCCGAGTCTTCCCTCGTTCGGAGGCTTTCTCGGGTCTCACCAGCGGTCAATAAGCAAACTTCTCTAATATCATCAGATAGGTCATAGGCCTCGGAGTCAGCTAGAATAGGTGAGTGTGCATCAGTACAGGTCTCTGGTCTATTGTGGGTGCGGTGATCAACACTTCGCTCTCGTCAACAGGACGAAAGTGAATCTCTCGTGATCCATAGTCAATAACGACCCTCGCAGAGGCGAGGAATGGTCGTCCCAGGATGATTGGAGATGGCTCCCCTGTGGAGGTCTCCATGGGAAACACGACAAAGTCAACACGGTAGCTCGTGCCCTGAATTGAGATGACAACGTTTTCAAGGATAACCTTCGGCCTCTTGATAGATCCATCAGTAAATTGAACGATCATCCTGGTTTTCTTTAGAGGCCCTAAGTGAAGAGACTGTACCAGCGAGAAGGGTAATATACTAATCGAAGCACTGCCGTCTAGGAGAGTGTGATCACAAGTATGGTCAGAGATGGTGCAGGTGATGAAAGGGGTAGTTGTGTTCTTCTTCCTGGGAATGGGACGGTGTGTGATGGTATGGGCAGTGGCCATGGTCAAGATATGATGCTCAGATCTGCTCCTCCACTTTCTCTTATTGGGAAGAGGAGCAGATAAATCAGTCATGGCCTTCTGAAGTGGGGCACGGATGATCTCATGAATAGTGGCCACCACTTTGGGTTCAGTCAACATTTTTTTGAATTTTTGGACCTCCTCCATACAAGGGAGGAAGTCGAAATCAGCATCTACACGAGGCATGCCAAGAGCAGTCTGTACAGCGTCATCCTCGGGGTCAAAGGTGGGACAGGATGTGAATGGATGTACGGGTTAATGATCTGGCAAAAGGACCCTCTCCTTATAATCTGAATTAACCAAGTGTCTCCCGAACTCTTTTTGTGTTTTTAAAATTTTCTCATTTTTTGTATTTTTGGTGATTGCAATCTCCCATGATCTCCCACAAGGAATTCCGTATCCGCGATGAATGGAGCGACAATCTGTTTCTTCCTCAAGATAGCCATATCCTCATTCATCAAATCAAGGCGCTCTATCATTCGATTCAAGATATCACTCATAGAGATCGAGGGAGGTGACTCCAACAGGTCAGACTCAGATGGATGTGAAGGTGGAGGTGGATAATATACAGGTGGAGGTGGAGGTGGGTAGAAGTCAGAGTTCTGATACTGCGGCTGAAGCGGATATGTACAAAAATCAGGAGCAAAGTCCTCCTGGAAAAAGGAGGTGGACCGGCTGGAGTGAACGAAGGATCCGCAAAGTCTGGATAAAAGACGCTCCAGGGGTCCATCTCGAAACAAGAGAAAAAAATGATCCGGAAGAGCACGAAGGTCAAGTCAAGAGAAGTGTGGAGAAAGGCGCAAATGCGCAGAGATGATCTAGAATGCACACAAACAACCACAAGCAAACTCACACAATACAAACCCTCAATTCACCTACACAACTCGGTGAAGACCACAAATGCGGTCTTTTTATCTGATCTGTTTTAGAGTTAGGCGAGAAGTCCAATAATTGCACAAATACTTAAGGGGTTGAATGGGATTTGGGCACTATCCTTAGTGTGTGCGCGAGCAAGTAAAAGCGAAGACAATGAGGGGATTACTCGCCCAAATACAAGATTTTTCTTTTTAGTCTTTTTTAGGGTCAAGTAGTGTTAGCAGTCCCAATTTTATTTGTTATCACCTTTTTTGGATTTTTTAGTGAGAAATGCACGAACCTAATGAGGAGTCAATTTTATTTAGCACCTAGGTTGGCAAAATCAGAGGTAGAGAGGCAGAAAAGCAATGCAAGCGGCGAAACGATGATGTATGCTAAAGCGTAAATGCTCACCTTGCCTCCAGCACTCTACATGCAGGGATGCTCAGTAGAATTGAAACCTATCTATATGCAAATGCAAGCCGATGAAATCTCCCTAAGATGAGTAGCTATTATTATCGTGAAGAACCAATGCTAATGACTCAGAATGGAACCGAAGTGTCCGGTCTTGGGGGCCGATCGGTGTCCACCATAGTGGATCATGCACGCGCTGTATACGACCCCTCCCGGCGCGGTGGTTCCAAGACTAAGTGAGAAGCAGTTTAAAATTTGACTAAGTCCAAACGTTACTATAGGTACATGCAATGGTAATTAAGGTGTTTGTACCTAATACTATCGACAAGCAACTCCTAAATCTAAGGGCTCAATCACACAAAATAAAGAAAACAAAAATGGAAAACAAAATAAAAAATGCGATGAAAATCGTAAAAAGCCGCGGTGAGCCCCCAAGTGAACAATCACTTGGAAATTGGGCCCGAAAGTCCAAAGTCCTATGTATGTATTATTATAATAATAGAGGGTCTCTCTCTCACAAAAATTACACAAATAAATACTATACAAAAATGCTCAAAAAGATGACTGTCTTCTCAAGTCCTGCCTCCTTTGATGCTAGGTCAGAAGTCTCCTACCGCCTTCACGTGGGTGCACATGCGCCTAAGGTGGAGCGCCTCCCTCGATCTGTGGTTCCTCGCACAAAGTCCAACAAGGAAGGAGTGATTAGATAAGTCAAGCAATAATATCAAATAAATGAGCAAATGAAGAAGGCAAAAATATAGACAAGTATCACAATCACAAAGCAAAAACCCAAACTACGTGATGTTGCTCCCCGGCAACGGTGCCATTTGATGAACCCAGAAGTCGGGCGATCGTGTATTCCACACAAGGCGGGAACACAGTCGATGTGTTGACCACTCAAGATCCGGATTTAGTCAACAATTAACCCACCATATGAAATCAAACAATGACAAGCAAAAGTGGAGTTAAAATTTATTATTAACTCTACATAAAATGTGTATAGTGCAAGTATGTAGAGTGTCGAACACAGGGAGCAAGGCAGGCTAGATCAAGCAAGTGCAAAAGTGTGATGTGATTGTCTAAAAATATGCAAATTTTTTGTGGGTTTTTTATTTTAATTATTTTTACTTTTAATTTTTAATTTTGTATTTTGGTTTTTAATTTTCTGATTTTATCTTTTCATTTTATATTTTATATTTTATATTTTATATTTTCTTTTTCAATAATAGAATATATATACAATATAAGAAAGAGAGGATAAGGTATTTATAAAATAGGTAGAAATAGTCACAAATCAGGAAATCGAGTGTTTTCGGTCTTTTTATGATTTTATACTGTTTTTCTGATTTTTGGGAGTTTTTCTGAATATTTTTGGTATTTTTAAAAGTCAAAATACAAGAAAACAATGAACTAGACTACTGGCCGAAATCAAAATGAGGATGAAAAATACTAAACATCCCAAAATTCCGCAAATTGATTTTAAAATAAAGGTAATAAAATAAGGATGCTACAGAAACTAAGTTTGTATTTTTAGGATTTTTCTGAACTTTTTAGATTTTTATGAAGTTTTTAAGAGTTTTCTAATTTTTAAGATTTTTGTTTTGAAATTTTTAATGATTTTTGTACTGACACTAAAATATGATAATACAACCAAAATATATTTTTTTGGAATTTTTCAAAACGTTTTTATATTTGTTACAGATTTTCTAATGCAAATAATGATGAAAATGCATGTTTTTTATTTTTAATAAATACGAAAATGCAACAAAAATGCAAAACCCAAAATAGGGCGTGAATGAGAAAGCAAACAAGAGGCTTAAGTCTATTTTTTGAGAAATTTTGGGGTTTTATAGATGCATGAAATAAATAGATACAACATCAAGAAACTACACTACTAGCAAGGGCATAAGTGCAAATAAGCAAACATCCAGGGGCCAAAGTGCAATTTTCACGCAATATATACAACTAATAAACGAAGTTCCTGGATTTATTACAAATACTCAAAGTCGCAAGGGCACACCCGTAAAATACCCACCCCAACGCATGACTATCACGCGCCTGGGAAGGACCTGAGTGCAATATTTCAAAAACACGGGGCCTTGATGCAAAATACACAAAAATTTATAACTTCAGATGAAAGTTTATAGCCTCTATGTTAAATACAAAAGTAGCAGGGGTGTTAGATGCAAAATACCCACGCTTGCGCAGTAGCGGACGACGGATATGCTCTCACTTAAACATGTGTCGACTCTTGCGCTTGCGATGACGCTTCGCTCGCCAATGGCTGAGATTAGGACATCAGGAAGTGATCAGACGGTTGGCGAAGCGCTCGATCCTACGGTGCCTGGGGAATCTAGGAACACCCTCAAGATCGGACGGCTACGAAGGGCCTTCGATGAACTGGGAAGAACTTGCGGGGATACGAGTTTCCCCAGCGTCGATCTCCCTCCTCCGCTGCTGTTTCGTGCTACAAAATGGTGCCCAGCACTCCTACGGTGGTCCTCGATGTGCTGGAGACTCTAGAAATCCCCGGTGGTGGCCGGAGGGCTCGCGCGAGGTCACCGGAGCGGAAGGGCCCAGATACCTCTGCCTCCTTCAAAAACGAGTCCCAGGAGCTTTTCAAGGCTCAAGATCTGCACAAAAATGATTAAACCTTCGAGGGAAAAGTGTCTCGAAGATTGGGGTATCAAGTGGAGGTGGCAGAAATGGCGGTCGGCAGGAGGAGCGCTCCGGCGAAGGTGTGGATGATGCGACTTGATCGATAAAAATCGATGATGAGGGTGGCTACGTGTTCCTATGACTATGATGAATAAAATAAGCAAAGAAAAGCGAACACTAAACACCTAAAAGGGGCAGACACTGAGGTAGAAAATACCTCGATGGCTAAGTGGCCGGAGGTGGGGAACTCGCCCAGATCCACGTCCAAGCTCCTCCCTCGATGACTGGGGCTGGATGTTGTCACCACCAGCCAACCAAAAGCACATAAAGGTGGAGATGATGGGACCAAAATGGGGTTAAAATTCAAAAAGGAAGATGGGGGTGTGGTTTTTAAGGGTTGACGAATGGGCGAGAGTATCAAGGAATATTGAGCGAATCGACGACCCTCTCCCCCAAAAAAACACAAGGGTGTGTATCCTTGGTCCAAGGGGAGAAAAAGTCGCGAAGGGTCTGATATGAAATGGTGCAAGACCGGGTCTCTAAAAATCGTCAATCATGGGAGAAAATCGATGTCTAACAAAGACACAGGAGGAAGGTCAAACTGTTGACCTTGGTCAACAGTCCAGACCTCCTGGTCGGTCCACGTGGACCAACCAGGAAAAACCTCCTGAAAATATTCTAAAAATTAATTTAAAAATAGTAAATGATTTATTTAATTTTTAGTTATTAAATAAAAGGTGTTTACTATTTTATAAGGTATTTTATTATGATTTTTAATTATTTTTATGAGGTATAAATTTTTAAGTTACCTTTTATAGCCTTTATAGGTATATTATCTATATCTTTTATTATTTTATTTTTATTTTGTGAATTTAATTTTATTATTTTTGTTTATTATTTTATAAATTTATAAAGTATTTTTATACACTTAAAGTTATTTTTATTTTATTTTTCTGAGGTATTTTGTACACTTAATAAAATCTAAGTATTAAATGTACAGGTACAAGTATAGGTATTATACCTATGTATATGGTATACAAGTATTTTATTTTGTGTTTTCTTTATGTTTTTATTTTGATTTTAATATACAAATATATTATAAAGAGTATTTAAAAAATTATAAAAATATAAAATTATGAAAGTAAAGAATAATAAATAAAATGAATATTTTAATTTGTACAAGTATACAAGTGGGGTCCAAAACTCAACTTTCCAACCATAGCTCCGCAAAATACGAAACCATTGCCATTAAATAGATTATTTTAAATTATATACAATTAAAGTGAGTTTGGTGTGTTTCGAGTTTTTATTTGGGAGATACAGGTCTGGGAAGTTGAGATTCTGGATTTTTATTCAGACCATAACTTTTTATCTGTACATTATTTTTGAGTGAAATCAATTTTGTATTTTTCTATATTTAGTTATCTATAGCTTCATGTTCAAAGTTTCTTTATTTGAAGTATAAAAAGTTGAACCAAAAATAGGTTCCAAAATGAATAAAGAATGAATGTAATATAAGGTGTTTTTATTGTATTTTAGCCCTTATCTCCCCTACTTTATTCCTTGTCGACCTAGTCATCGAGATGCCTAGGTCTCGGGGTTTAGGGTCATAAAATATTTACAATATTTTATTCTTTTTCTTTTCTTTATTCTATAATTTTGGCTTTAAAAACCACATTTTATACACTATTTACACAAATATGCATGAATGCTAAAATGCCCGAATTAACGCTATTTACACGCATTTACTAGGGTTTTTAAGGCTAAAATGATAGAATAAAGATGATGAAACATAGATTCATCTGGGTTCCAATAAGGAAAAGTAGATCGAAATAAAAAAGAAGGTGGAAGAGGGTATATGTGCATGCGACTTTGTTTTAGGGTAGAATACTCATCTCAGATATCTTTGAATTGAAAAATAAAATGCACGTAAAAGTGAATTGATCGAGGTACAAACGTTAAAGAGAAGTCAAGAAACAATAATGCAAGAATTGGGCTGAAAAAATCGAGAAAAATAGTGGTCTATCGCTTGACACACACAATCCTAGGGAGACCCAGGCTGGTCTCCCATTGGTACATGTATGACACTAGGAGAGAAACCAAAATTAAAATCCTTAATAATTCAATTGAAAATAATAAATGATTTTATTAATTTTAGGTTAAAATAGGAAAAATACTTATTTTTATGTAGTATTTTATTGTGATATTTATTTATTTATCGTTACTCGATCATTTATTGTATTTCACTTTTTAAATAGCTAATAAAAAAGTTATATACAATTAAAGTGATTTTGATGAATTTGAGTTCGTATGGAGGAGATACATATCTTTGAAGTTTAGGTTTTGGGATTTTTTTTTCTGAGTGTAAAAGGTACATTGTGTATTATTTTTATATGAAATAAATTTTGTACTTTTATACGTATTTTAATATACAACTTCATGTACAAAGTTTATTGATTTGATGGATAAATAATAAAGAATAAAGTGGGTCCCAAAATTGAATTATTGGGCATTTATGAATTAGGGGTTCTTTTATTTATTGACCATTATGTCCCCCTACTTTATGCCTTATTGACCCAAACATCGTGACGCCTAGGTATCAGGGTTTAGGGTAATAAAATACCTTTGATATTTTATTTCCTGTTCTTTTCTTTATTATTTTATTTTGACTTTAAAAACAATATTTTATATAATATTTACACAATAAATAGTAGATGTTATTTCATGAAAAATAATGATATTCGCATGCATTTGTCTAGGGTTTAAAGGCCAAAATGAAAGAATAAAGGTGATGAAATGGAGATTCATCCCCCCCTATACTTTCCTTTGCTAGTCTCTAGTAAACACTTATGCCTATAAGTGTAGAAAGAAAATAAAGAAAAGAAAAAACTTTGATTACTTTTAACTTTCAACTTGTCTTCATAAAATCAAAGTTTGGAGCTCAGTCGGACCTTTAGAATTTTAGGTACAGTCGGAACCTTATTAGGAATCGGATTTAAAACACAACAGCCTTTATAATCCACAAGACTATGCCTGAGTCTCTTCAAAAATCCAGGTTCAGAACAAGTCGATGACATATGGAATCCCCTATCACTATGAGTCTAACTTGTACAATGTCAATGATATGTAGATCCTCTCGGTTGAAGTGGTAAAAGTCAGTCTTCTCCAACATGGTGACCCTAATCCAGCAACTCTTTCTTCGAGAAGCGAGGTTCTCTTCTAAGTTCAAGTGAAATCAGCTCAAGAAGAGGAGGTGTAGAGAAGAATGGATGGTACACTGTTTAGATACCTATCCTAGGATGTTTGACCAGTGTAGCCAAGTCATCTGTCTCCATGCTCACAATCATTTGACTTTAAAGCTCAAGCTTGCTTATTGGCTATATACATGCTCTGCTGAGAATTGATTTTTCTTTGAGTTTTGTCCGTCTATTCTTTTTGAAGTTTTCAGTGTTTTTCTAATACTATATACAACAACATCTACATAAGGACTTTATCCTCTTAAGCCAATAGACTATCCCTCTTTTGAATCATTATTGCAACCCACAAACTTATGTCTTTAGAACTCTTCGCTACTAGATCAGGTTGGGGTACAATGGATACAAATTTTTGACTTTCAATGTTACGATTGGCTTGTGTCCCATGCCAGAAAATCTAGCCCTCTACCGCTTCAACTGAGGTGAGAAAAGTGTAAGGTGCATGTGTGCAAGCTAGGTTAGTGTCGATAAGAGTCATGCATGTCCTCCGAAATATTCTACTTAGGTATTCAAGACGACATTGAACCAAGTCTTGTGGTCTTCAAGAATTAAGTCTAGCGGACCCGAAGTGCCTCAATTCCTATTTCTTTAAGGTTCCTATGATTAAATAGATTAAGTTCTAATCAAGCTCCAACCTTCGGATTTTACCTTAGACTTGTTCAATCATCAATATCAATAAAAAATACAAATTCTATGGATAATGCAAGGAAAATACTTTTATGATGCAATTTTCTTATTTTTGAATTTTTTTATAAATTTTTGAAAAAGTTTTACAATTTTTTATGCAGGTTTTTGAAAGATTTTGTAAATGTTTTTTTGGCTTTTTTAATTTTGCAAAATTTAGTGATTTTTAACAACAATAAGTTTTAGAAAATAACTATGTACAGATATCGGAATGTGTCTTATTATTTACGAGAATTTTAGTTTTAGAGATTTACAAGATCGTACATACAATATTTTTAAAGGATCTTCATTTGCTTAAATTATGTACATAGTTCTCAAAAAAATTAAAAATATTTTTGCAAAGATTTTGAAAAAAAATATTTTGAAAATTTATTTTGACAAATACATTTTGCAAACATTTTATAAAATTTGAAAATAATTTTTGTAAAGATATTTTAAACAATATATATAGATTTGCCAAACTATTTTTACAACAATTTGCAAATAGATTTCTAAACATTTTATTCACACAAAAGAAATTTTTACAAACAAATTATTTTTACAAAGGTTGAAAATATTTTATAAAACATTTTTCAAATAGTTTCAAAAGATCTTTCAAAAAAGATTTTATAACCATTTTTCAAGCATTTTGCAAAACATATTGAACATGATTTATTAATCAGTATATATAGGGAATTTTAATGAATTTTATACAACTATGTTCTTTACAATTAATTAATTGTATTTTATCCATACTTATTGAAAAGACAAAAGTATGAGTTATGGCTAAAGTATATATAGAGTATATACAAACTCCCTATACATAGCTAGATCTATTTACTCATATATCGAGAGAAAGGAGGAGACGTAACTCGTACTGAGTACAGAAGAGCCTATACTAGAACAAATGAAAGAATGAAGAAATGAAAGAATGGGAAGTTGATCGCCCCCCCCCCCCCCCCCCGTACTTAGGATGAAATAATCCTATGTATAACAGACTGCACACAAGGTAGGAAGGTCAAGGGGGAATAAAGAGATCAACAGATCAGGGTGTCTCCCCCTATACTTAGGGTAAAATACCTCAAGTATAGCAGATAAAATCAACAGGAGAGGAGACAAGAAAGGGTACCAAGAAACTGATAAACAAAATATACAATGGGAGAATGTATACATCACCCCCTATACTTAGGGCAAGAGATCCATAAGTATAAGAAACAACAAGAGTGATGCAATAGAAGGAGGAAAAACAACGAGGTGGTAAATCCCCTATACTTAGTACAGAGTACATCTTAAGTATATATACACAGATATGAAAAATGATATGAAGCGCACATGACACACGTAATAAAGAAGGAATAAAAAGATTAAACATGTATATACAAGAAGTGTAGATTATTGAGGTGCCTTTAAACGAGCACTAGGTTTTATGTCCCAAGCTAGGCACACAAATTAGGACAATGTTGTGTTGAGGTTTAGGATGGTATCTTTCAGAAAAATGTCGTACTCTTCTCGTCATCCCAATGTGAGAATAATAAGGAAATCAATAAGAACACCTGTATATGCAATCAAGTGGGTGTATACCACCGGAAGAAGGGAATCAAAAACTAACACCAGGAATCAATGGTTCAGAAGAAATCAAGGCTTGTAGAAATGGAGTGAGTGATCATAGCTGGAAAAATCACATGTGGGGAAGGATGGATCTATCATGGAATCCCCCCACATCAATCAAAGTCTCAATAAAATAGGAAAAGTCAACATCAAGAGACTTACTATGAAATGGGGTGTCTGATGCACAAGAAGTGTAGAATTCTTTGGGTTCATTGTGTATTATAAAACATGCCTCATCCTTATGAGGATGATCAAGGAAAGATGACTCATAGAACTCTAATAAATCAAAATCATCAGAAGGCTCGATCTGGACATCTGACAGATCAAATGCACATTCAAAGAGTGTGACCGAGCACAATAAACACATCTCATTCTCCCGAAGATAACCCTCAGGGAGTGATGAAAATTTATAGATCTGGCTCAGAGCAGAGAATAAAGGAAATAGCTTGAATAACTGGTTCTCCCTTCAAGGCAGAGAGCATCCTAAAAGTGTATTAGAAAGCACATGACCATAGAAAGGGGAGATATGATTAGAGGGATCATTCTCATGGCATGAAACAGATAGTTGTCCTGCATGATCAATGTGTAGCATCAATCCATCACAAGATCTGCTCATCTCAACAATTTGGTCAATATCTTAAATATGGACATCCATAGAATAATCAGAAAAGGATGATACAAGGAAGTACGAAGATGGGGGACAAGACAAAAAAGATGAAAGTTCGGATAAGACTCCAATCACACGATGGTTGAGGTCAAAATGGATGAGGCAAAATTATGGCTCAAAAGAGATTCATATTGAGTCGGACCATGAATTCAAGTATTAGGGTGATATGGATGAAAAGAAGCTGCAAGATCCATCTGGCAAAAATAAGGATGACCCATGATCACGATGCATATGAAGGATTCAAGAAAAAAAGAAGAAAAGAAGAAAAGAAGAAAATGACATGAAGACTGCTAACTATAAGTAGAAATGAATGCACTCGGATTCACCAATCACAAACACTACATCAAGGAAACTCCAATTCACCAACTCAACACAATGAAGACCGTCAAGGTTCGGTCTATTATCTTTTCGATATTAGAGTTGTGAATTTCAAGAAGTTGTATGAGCACGTAGAAATAGGCTTGGGTGGGGGCTCTGAGTCCTGGTGTGTAAAATCCTATCCTAAATAAACAGATGCATACAATGAGGGAGTTGCTCTTCCCAATACAATGAATCCAATTACATTAATTTTAAAGTTAAGCGGTATTAGCAATTTCATTTTTATTTTGGTTATCATTTTTTTTATTTTTAATGCATGATGCCTAACGAGATTTCAATTCTTTTTAGATTCTAAGTTCTCAAAATCAGAGGGAGAGATCAAGAAGGCAATGCAAGCGAGAAATCAATGGTGAATGCTCAGTTAGAAGATTTATAGTGTTTCCCAACTCTCTCATTGTGGGATTCTAAGTAGAATTGAAACCTATATTATACGC
The DNA here is from genome assembly GCA_037367405.1 of Ottelia alismoides. Classification (NCBI taxonomy): domain Eukaryota; kingdom Viridiplantae; phylum Streptophyta; class Magnoliopsida; order Alismatales; family Hydrocharitaceae; genus Ottelia; species Ottelia alismoides. The sequence continues at coordinate 474,626 of JAZKJV010001898.1, read as the reverse complement.
AAATGCACGTTGAGGAAATCACCCTAATATAGGAGTTGTTATTGATGTAAAGAAACAATGCTAACTACTCAGAAATAGAAACCTAAGAGTCTGGTCTTAGAGGCTCCTCAATGCCCACCACAGTGGGCCCTACAAGCATTGTACGGATACCTCTCACAGCGTGTGGCTCTAAGTCTAAGTGAGAATCAATTAATCTTTGACTTAATTCAAACATGAATATATAGGTACATGAATATATTATATGTGTGGACTTAGTCTATCTTACAAGCAATCCTATGCTAGGGCTCAATAACACAAAATAAAGAAAATGAAAGCGAGAAACAAAGAAAATAAAAGTGAGAAAACACAAAAATTTGACGAGGCCCCAATGTGAACAATCACTCAAGCACTGGATTTTGTGAAATGTCAAAGTATCCTGAGAGTCTGAATTATTACAAATAAAATTATCTCTCTCCTTAAGTTAGAAACTACAATGAAAATAAAATAAACTTCTATGAGATATTGTCTTTAAAAATCTCCAAATCTGCTTTTATCGCTCTCTCCTATTGGCTTGTGCTGAAAAGTTGACTTCTCATCTCGGGGAGTGCACCGAATTTCCAAGGAAATTCACCCTCAATCTAAGGTCCCTCGCAACAAATTCAAACAAGAAGAGGGTTAGTCAGTTCATAATAAAATCAAATAAAAGGAAAATTAAATAAATGAAAATTGATCAAGAGGAATGAAAAATCAATCTATGCTCTGTTACTCCCCAGCAATGATGTCATTTTAAAAGCATGAATCTGTGAGGGTCTTGTCAATCCACAAGGCAGACCAACAGTCATCGAAGTGACCGCTCACGAGACTCGTACTAATTCAAAAATTAACTCACAAAATAAATTAAGCAATGTGAAGCAAAAAATGTGGAGTTAAAATTTATTATGACTCTACAAAAGATGTGTATAATGCAAGTATGTAGAGTGTCGAACATAATGAGCTCACAAGATAAATCATGAAAATTAATTCCAAAAATGTCCTCTTAGTCTCTTTTTATTGTATTTTTGTGTGTATTTTAAAATATGTATTTTTTAATTTATATTTTATATTTGTTATTTTATTTTATTTTATTTTTATAATTTTATAATTTTTAATTTCCTTTTCTTTTTAATATATAATAAAGATATATATAACTATATAACTATATTACACAACATAGGATATGATAAATATAAACATAACTAAAAATAAACAAAGTTTAAAAAATAAAATTATTTTTTGTTTTATATTTTTCTAATGTTTTTTGTAAGTTTACATGGCTTTTTGCTAATTTTTAAAGTAAAAAATAGTGACTAATTATATAGGTTGAATGTTTTAAGGTGTTAAAAATATATAATAAATTCAAAATTCCTTAAAATTATTTTTAATAGATAATATATAATATATATAAATTTTAAGAATAAAAAAATATTTTTGGATTTTTAAAATATTTTTATATTTTTATAACTATTTTGGATCTTTTTAATTTTTAGTGATTTTGTTTTTTTATTTTTAGGGATTTTGGTTTGTAGATGCTAAAGAGGATAATAAACAGAAGATATTTTTTGGAATGTTTCGAAACATTTTTAAAATTTTTATGTATTTTAAAAGCAAATATGGATAAAATGTGTTATTTTGTATTTTTCAAAAAAAAATAAAATTCATCAAAATACATTACAAAAAATATATGTGATTTTTAATGCTATTGGGTACTTAAAAATATTATACTACAAATTTTGGATGCAAGTTAATATTTTTAACAATGGAAATAATAGAAATAAAATAATGTTTCCTGGAAGGGACCTATGCATAATTTATCAAAAATATTTTTAGTTTCTAGAATCCTAAAAGAACCTTAGGGCTAATTATAAAAAATACCCAAACATATTATATTAAAAAAACCAGCAGGGATGTAAATGTAATAACAAAAAAGCAGCAAGTCATGCATGCAATTTAACCACAAAAATAGTACACTAGATTTAATATTTAATGGACTGAGATGAAATACAAGAACATGCAAGGGCCCCCTTTAAGAAGCTCCTCACCTCACACGCACAAGCACATGAGGTGACGTGGTGAGGGACCTAAGTGTGAATCTTAGAAGGTTGGGGGTTCAAACTGTAAATATTACAAAAATTTTTGAACTGCAAATGAAAGTTACTAAATTAAATACGAAATACAAAACAGAGCAGGGGTGATAGTACGTAATACCCCCACTTAAGCATTGGACGATGACTTTAATGCACTAACTTATCCACGCGTTACCTTCTCAATGGTCGATGATGCTTCGCTAGTAGATAGTGGAGATTAGATCTACGCCTAGGATCTGACAACTTATGGCAATGCTATCTAAAGACGACCGTTGCTTCTGGAGATTGGACAAGTGGGATGGCGTGGATAAAGCTTAGAAGAATAGGGAAGAACGCATGTTCTTTCGAGCTTCAATCTAATGGATCTATGTTCTTCAGCCTTCTTCTTCTTCACTGCTTAGATGCTCAGTAGCTTCCTCAAGGTCCTCTGCAGTGGCATGAGTCCTCAAATAGGTCTAGGGCTCATCGGAGAAGCCTTAGTGTGTTGATGCACCTTGATGTCTTTTCCTGATGTGGATGGCTCTCAGACGAGCACTTCAGAACCTATAAATTTGCATGAAAGCATGAAAAGAAAAAGATGGAGGTTCTTGGCTTTTATTGGGCTATGATTGGTGCGAAATGGAGTGGGGTGATGCTCTCCGATGAGGGGTGGTGGAGGGAGAGTTGAACTCCAGATCAAGGGGTGATCTGGGTGGCTGGTGGTGAATGGATGATGGAGAAGAGACATGGGTAGGAAATGTAGGTGATAGGTGGGTTGTTACAAGGCTGATTCATAGTGGAATGGTCGTTGGAGTTAAGCTCTGGTGAAGTAAAAGGAGCTAAATCTAAACTATAGTAGTAATTAAAAACTTAAACTAATTTCATAATCAAAGGGCAGGAATGAAAATCTACCTAAAAAGCAGGAAAAGACAGCTCAAACCTGGTTGGAGACCTGGGAGCAGAACTACACGGTGGAGCTTCATCGGAGTGGGGATTACATGACTCCAGCACCTACTACTCGCTGCAAATGAAGGGAGGAGGAGTCTATCACTCACTTCAACTTGTCAGGCTAAGGATTTGAGGGTTTTGGAGGAAAAGCATATCAAAATAAAAAAGAAGGGGGTAGATAGTATATGTACACGCGACTTTGGTTTGGGGAAGAACGCTCATCTCAGACATCTTCGGATTGAAAAATCAAATGCGCATGAAGTGCATTGATCAAGGTACAAAAGTCAAAGATAAGTCGAGCAAAAATAATGTAAGAGTTGTGCGGAAGAAAATGAGGAAAATAGCGACCTATCGCCTGACACATTCAGTCCTAGGGAGACCGGGGAGTTAACCGAGGTCAGCCTATGCTGGTCTCCCATTGGTCCACGTAGACATTAGAAGACAAACAAGAATACAAATACTTTATTAATTCATTTAAAAATAATAAACGATTTTATTAATTTTAGGTTAAAACATGAAAAAATATTTATTATTTTTAGGTAGTATTTTATTATGATTTTTATTTATTTTTACAAGATCACTTATTATATTTCACTTTTTACATATATATATATATCTAAGTATATTTACGTATATGTATGCATTTTTTTATTTTGTATTTTATTATTTCTTATGCATAATTTATATATTTATAAATTATTTAAGTGTATATAAATAGGTAAATGCATATATATTATATATGTATATGTACAGGTAATTCATCTATGTATTTTATTGTACAATTTTATTATATATGTATATGTATAGGTAATTCATCTATGTATTTTATTGTACAATTTTATTTCAGTGTATTTTTATGCTTGAATTTCATTCTAATTATGTACATATACTATAAAAATATTTATAAAATTATAAAAATAAAATAATGAAAAATATAAAGAATGAATAAAATGAATATTTTATTTAATTGTATTGTACAATAGGGTCCAAAACTTAACTTTTGTATCTTAACTCTAAATCAAATGAAACTACCCTCATTAAATATCTAATAAAAAGTTATATACAATTAAATGTGATTTTTTTTAATTTTGAGCCACGTGGAGGAGATACATGTATATGAAGTTTGGATTTTGTGATTTTATTCTGAGTGTAGAAGGTACACTGTGTAATATTTTATATGAAATAAATTTTGTATTTTTTATGTATTTTTATCTACAACTTTCATGTATAAAGTTTATTTATTTGATGTATAAATAATAAATAATAAAATAGATCCCAGAAATGTATTATTGGGTATTTATGAATTATGGTTTCTTTTATTTATTGGTCATTACCTCCCCCTACTTTATTCCGTGTCGACCCAGCCATCACGATGCCTAGGTATCATTGTTTATGATCATAAAATACCTTTGTTTTTTATTTCTTTTCTTTTATATTTTATTTTTTACTCTAAACAAAGTATTTTATACAATATTTACACAATAAATAGTAGATGTTATTTCATGCTAAATAATGTTATTCACATGCATTTAGCTAGGATTTAAAGGTCAAAATGAAAGAATAAAGGTGATGAAATGGAGATTTATCATCACCATATACTATTTATTATTTTATGTAATATTTAGTTATGATTTTTATTTATTTTTACAAAATCACTTATTGTATTTCACTTTTTACATGTATATTTATAGGTATATTTACTTCTACAAGTATGTATTTTATTTTTATTTTATTATTTTATATACATAATTTATATATTTATAACTTATTAAATGTATGTAAACATAATTTTATTTTATTTTTCTTATGTTATTTGTACACTTAAATAAATAAATAAATTATATAGGTATTTGTATAGGTAATTCCTCTACGTATTTTAGTGTACAATTTTATTTTAGTATATTTTTATGATTTTATTTAATTATAATTATTTAAATATACTATAAATAATATTTACAAAATTATTTAAATATAAAATAATGAAAGATATAAAGAATAAATAAAATGGATATTTTATTCAGGTGTATTGTACGATAGGGGTCCAAAATTAACTTTTGCATCTTAACTCCAAATCAAATTAAAACACCTTCATTAAATATCTAATAAAAAGTTATTCACAATTAAAGGTGATTTTGATGAATTTTAAGTTCATATGGAGGATATACATGTTTGTGAAGTTTGGGGTTTGGTATTTTATTATGAGTATAGAAGGGACATTGTGTATTATTTTCATATGAAATAAATTTTGTATTTTTCTATGTATTTTTATCTACAATTTTCATGTACAAAGTTTATTTATTTGTTGTATACATAATAAAGAATAAATTAGGTCCTGAAATTGTATTATTGGGCATTTATGAATTAGGGCTTCTTTTATTTATTGGCCCTTATCTCTCCCTACTTTATTCCTTGTTGATCCCAGTCATCATGATGCCTAGGTATTGGGGTTTAGGGTCATAAAATACCTTTGATATTTTTTCTTTATTCTTTTGGATGGCTTTAAATATATATTTTATACAATATTGATACAATAATAGTTGAAGTTATTTCTTACAAAATAATATTATTCGCATGCATTTGGCAAGGGTTTAAAGGCCAAAATGAAAGAATAAAGGTGATTAAATAGAGATTCATCACCTTCCTACGAGCACGGAGCATAGAAAAAGGTGGAGATCCACGAGCAATCGGTCAGGAAACACAACAACATCACGACGACAGCGATGCTCTCAAGAACCACGAAGTGGATGACCACTAGGGTTGAGAGAGAGAGAGAACCTCTTGGACATGTATGGGACGAAGAGAGAAATAGATATTTGTTGCTTTCAACTTGTATAAGAAAAAGATCCATAACTAGTCTTTCTTTTATAATAAATTGGATGGTGGAGATGCACTCCTAATTGAAATAAATGGCCATGATTTTTTGCATAAAATATACAATAATAATTAATTAATTTAAAATAAATAATATGTCAAAGAATATTCAACAATTACATTCATTAAATCAATTCAAATAGAATAATACGGAAAGGATGAGAGCCTCCTTCCATAATAAGTGGGAACAACCATCATGGAGAGAAACTCCATGTAGTCGTCCACTCCTATTATAGAATGAATCTCTCTCCTTTCTAATATTAATGCGATCTCATATATTATCAATTATTCCACATGTGCAACAACTATTATTGCTTAAATTTTCACCAAAATAATTTCAAATTATTTTGTGACAATTTAAGTCAAGACATTGACAATTATGAATTATATTCAGTGACCAAATATAAAATGTAAATTACATTTACAATTAACTGTATAATTTAATCCAATTCACATTAACATTTAATTTGTAAATCCTAATCATAGATGCTGGTGCTTGGATGTTATCTAAAGAGTTAGATTGAGGACTCATCAAGCACCGTCAAATGATTGTTAAAAAGGATCTCTAACCTGAGAAGGAGATGGAAATCTTTCTCTAAATACCAATATCTGACTGACCTCTTGATACATGTTCTTTGGATAGAAATAGAGATTCGGAGTTGTTAGAAATGTTAGGTCAAAGATTTGACTTAGTGAGATAGAGATAACCAAGACCTATGTCGTATGTCGTCACGATATAGGCATGTGTCCTCAAATTGGAGACAAAGGTATTACTCTATGTATAAGTATGTACATTAAGCATACCATTAGGTTGATGACCTAATCAAGGTTTATACATCAGTGAGCTGGTGTGCATACAAGGGCATATGAGTAATATGATCTCTCAAAGAGGACATATACGTTCGCTACTGAATCGGAAGACAGGAGCTCACTCATTAGATATTGTGACCAACCAAATTCCATGCATGGTCATCTTGCTTTGGAAGCATGGTAGAATTTATAGGTATGATTTGTTCTTTTGGAAATCATATGATTGATGCCTATTCCCATGAGAAACTTAATAATAATACCGTGAAGAAGATAGTTTGAATATGATATAAAACTTCAGATTTAATCAAGGTCTTCCAGTATGTAGTCAAGATCTTACAGTATGCAAGATGTACAAGTATTAGGAATACCCAAGGATGATGTGGTCGTAAACGATTACATAACTGTGACACTTCCATTTTGAGGGAGTAATGAAACAAGATTGAATTATAGTGACTCCTCTTAGAAGATTATTAACATGATCTTAGTCCAAATATTAGACATTGGTTTGAATGTGATTCATATGCAAGAGAAGATTAGATTTACGATTTATTTAGTCAAACATATTTGAGAGTTCACCTAGATCTGGGTATGAGATAAGATATCAATATCCAAGTTATTATAAATGGAATGTACAATCGTCCCATCATTATCTCCAAGTATACGCAGAGAAGGCACATTGTTCTTGAAATAGTTCAAAAATAATTCTATTGTTGACAAAATATGTGAGCATTGGACAATTGAGGATTAAATATGATTTAATTGTCATCAATAATGTGAATGTAATTCAAGTTTTTAGAAAAAATGAGGAGATTCATCTAAGATAATTAAATGATATTTAATTATCAAAAATATGTTTCATACCATTGAATCAACAATTGTATGATTATTAAGGTGGTCGTGGTACATAAACCTAATTGTACTAAGGGACCTTATACGTGAATTCATTCATTTAATATCATATAAGGACTTAAATGAATCAATAACTTTATTGATATATCAAAAGATTACAATAACATTTATTGTAGAAATGCTTCGCTCAAGGCTCACATGTCTTAACAATCTCCCATTAGTGCTCATTACCATTCAGGTACTCATTACATGTTGGTATAAAATCTTTTGGGGTAAAGGTTTGGTAAGGAAATCAACAAAATTATCAGTAGAGGTCATCTTGATGATAACGATGTCACCACACTCTTGAATCTCTCGAATGATGCGGTATTTCCTTTCCATCTGTTTTCTATTCTAATGCCATCTAGATTCCTTCACCTGAGACATGGCTCGTGTTATAGCAAAGCAACGTGATGGATTATGAGAGGAAACTACGTCAAGTTCCAGGATGAACTTACGTAATCACACCGCCTCCTTCGCAACATCCGATGCGGTAATATATTAAGCTTTTGTTGTTGAATCAATCGTAGTGTCCTACATCTTACTTCCCCAGCTCATAGGACCACTTTCAACAAGAATACAAATCTTGAAGTTGACTTGTAGACATCTATATCAGATTGGAAGTCTGAATCTGTGTATCCTTAGGCTTGGAGATCACCATCTCCATAGACCAAGGCATAATGTTGTGTATGTCTTAGATACTTAAAGATGTTCCTCACTGCATTCCAATGTTGCTCACCATTGCAGGATTGGTAATGTCTTACCACTCCTACTGCATGGTAGATATCCAGTCTTGGGCACATCATGGCATACATCAAGCTTCTAATAGATGATGCGTAAGGATATCCAGTTTCTTATCCTAAACACCTTGATGAGCCATCCATTTAGATAGGTGTATACCATGTCTTAAGGAAGGAATCCTTTCTTTAATTCTCCATATGAAAATATTCCAAGATTTTCTTGATGTACCCACGTTGTGACAATCCCAAAATCCTCTTTTCTCTATTTCTGTATAGCTTCATACCTAAGATATAAGAGGTTTATCCAAGATCCTTTGTCTCAAAGGTATGGAACAATCGGATCATAATACTAGTCATCATCCATGTATCATTCCCAATGATAAGGATGTCATCTACGTAAAGTACGATGAACACAATGGCGCTCCCACTAAGCTTCTTGTATATGTATGGTTCAACAAGATTTTGAACGAAATCATAATGCTTTATGATTTCATCATATCTGATGTTCCGGCTAGGAGAAGCTTGTTTGAGCCCATAGATGGATTTATTCAGCTTGCTTACTTTGCCTTCCTCAATTATGAAGCATTAGGGTTGCTCCATATAGATATCCTTTCGAGGAATCCATTAAGGAATGGAGTCTTGACATCCATATACCAGTTGTCATAGTCATGATATGGATCTATAACAAGAAGTGCCATGATGGATTTAAGCATAGCCACATGAGAGAATGTCTCATCATTATCCCTTGACTATGAGTTGTGACTTGAAGGTCTCTACCTTCCCATAACGTCCCCTCTTTCTCTTGAAGATCCATTTACAGTCAATGGGTTTTTACCGTTCTAGGTGGATCCTTTAGGTACCATATAGCATTCTTGTGCATAGAGTCTATTTCAGACTTCATTGTTAGCATCAATCTGTCCATGTCATGATTTGTGAGTGTTTAATCAAGTGAAATTGGATCATTGTCATTTATTTGACACATGGAATCCGTATCTTTCAGGTGGTATAACCACCCTCGAACTCCTTCGAAGATGTATATGTGTTTCATCTTTATTCACATCTTCAGTTTCTAATTCAGAAAGCTTAATATCCTTAAGGGATTGAGTTTATTTACTTAACAATTGTCTTAACTCAAGGAAGTCATCCTCTAAGAATTTTGCATCTCTAGAGATGAAAACATTTTGATTCTCAAGGTTGAAAAGTTGGTATCAAATACCATCTCTACGTACCCAATGAAGTAGCACTCTCTAGAGCGATATTCTAGCTTCCTTGCATCCACGTTCTTCACATGGACCAAGAAACCCCAAATCCTTAAGTGTCTAACACTGGGCTTGGTTCCAAACTAAAGCTCATGAGGGGTTTTTAGTATAGATTTGCTAAGAATCCTGTTAAGGATATAAATTACAATCTCTACTACATATCCTCATAAACTAAGAGGTAAATGTGCTTTATTTATCATTGAATGGACCATGTCCATGATGGTCATGTTAGGCCTTTCAGAAATACCATATATTTTGGGAGTTCTAGGAGGAGTGGGATTGAATATGATTTCTCTCTCTTTGAGGTGTTTCTTTAATTCATCTGAGAGGTACTCGCCACCTCAGTCAGATCGAATATGTTTCATCTTTTTATCGGTTTGGTTCTCAATCAAAGCCATGAATTCTTTGAACTTTTTAAAGGTTTATAATTATGGCATAATACGAACATAAATCCGTATAGCGAATGGTCATCAATAAACATCAGATAATATCAATGTCATTTCGTGTCACGGTACTAAAGGGACCACGCACATTAGTATGTATTAGGTCAAAAATACCCTCGCATCATGTACCCGTGTTTCTTAAGGGTGCTTTGGCCATTTATCTCGAATGCAATGTTCACAGGTAGGTAAATTTTGGACCTACAGAAAATAGAATGGTTTATTCTTTATCATTCTATTGATCCTATCAAAAGATAAATTATCTAACCTTTGATGTTAAATCATGTTTGAATAATTTCGATCCTCTCTAGATCTTTTAAGGTTTTTATTAGTGATTGTTACATTCATGACAAATTCATCAATGCATAGTTCATAGAGTCCACCATAAGTTAGTATACCATCTGCAATATGTTTATCATAACGGCTTATGACAAGTTTCTTATAAAATAAGAACGAATGTCCATTTCTAACTAACTTAGATATAGATAATAAGTTCCTTCTTACATCTGAAACATAAACACGCAATTTAAGTACAATGATTGTCCCACTAGATAACGATAGTCTACATGCACTTACGATGGTTGTTGCAATAGTTGCATCAGATCCTATCCGGATGACTATCTCTCCTTCATCTAGTTTTCTAGCTTCCAGAAATAGTTGCAACAAATTGCATACATGAACAGAAGTACCAGAATCAATGATCTAACTAACTTCTCATCATATGAGAAAAATGGTTTCAATGATGAAAGTATATTTTATACATGTTGGGGCTTTGCCTTTGTCAAAGATTTTCAGGTATTCTGGGTAGTTAATCTTCCAGTTCCCTATATTTTTATAGTGATGACAAACATCAGTCTTCTTCGACACTATTAGTGTAGAAGCATGAGAGGATGAGCCAACAGCTTGACTCTTCTTCTTTTTCTTCTGGTTTAACACTTCTAAGTCCCAGGCTTTAGACCATGTTTCCCTTTGACCTATATAACCATTGCATTGTTAGTAGGATTCTCTTTCTTCAAGACACCCTTAACGGACTTTGATGAAGATATCATCTCATCATTTATCAAGTTTAACTTATTCATGTGGTACGATACCACAAAGTTGTTGAAAGACTTGGGCAAAGACATCAGAATGAAGTCGGATTGCATATGTGCATCCATCTGTGTGCCAACGGTATCCAGTTCAGAGAGATAACCAAACGTTTTGAATACATTATCTCAAATCAAAGTTCCTTCCTACATCTTGCGGTGAGTAAGTTCTTTTAGGATATTGTAATATTGAGTATGGTTTATGTTACTGAACATCTCTTTTAGTTTCACCATTATATTTTGGGCACTATCCATGCCCACATGTTGCTTTTGAAGCACAATGGATAAAGACCCTAGAATATAACATCTAGACAATGAATGTTCTTCATAATATATTTGATTGTATTTAAGTTCTTCCAATGATGTAAGTTTGCATGCTTGTTCTTGGTGAGCACATAGTTGATGCGGTCCACGGAGAGAACAATCTCCCAATTTCAGATGCAATCCAAATAATTTGGTTCGATCAATTGGTTGATCTCAAGAAGCCTGCTAATCATAGATTTCATATCTGAGGTTAGGAACGTACTTATTAGAACATATAAATAATTATAAACTAAATTTTAAGTTCTTTGATTAAAGATTTTTAATCAAAGTAGTCTTATCTTTTTGAACTTTGAAAGTCCCTTCCCTTATTATACTTTCAAAGTAAGAGATACACTTACTACTATATCTCTATCAAGATCCAGGATCTCCCTTTTACCTTTGTCACACCCCAATAATATGAGAAAATGTAACTTCGGTAAAGTAAGAGAGAACTCATTCCGTCTTGCAAGTCCAACTTGCATTTCTCAATTAGGTCTTTAATACTCGAGCCCATCACCTCTAAGGTAATATTGACATGTTAATTGAACCAACCGTCAACATGAATAGAACTCACTATGTGCAATCTAATATTGCCTCCATTATATGAGGAGTGATATTTGGGTCACCACGTATACGAACTTACTCTTTCGAGAAGAAAAGAGCATGATCCATGTGCGCTTGTATGTCGAAGCTATGACTTCACATAGGCATCTCCAACATATAAGCTATGGCAACGGAACCGTTCTCCTTGATGGGGGACCATGGATGCCATTTATATGATCTTCCATATATGATTCAAATTTTAATTAATCATTACGAATCATATTCTTATGATTAAATCTTTCAAAGAGAATTACAACTCTACTTATAATAGATTGTTATAAATTCAATACAACCAACAAACAATTGGGGTTTTCTTGATATTACTATATAGAATTATCTCTCACAAATAAGTATTATTCTGATTTTTTTAGTAATTAGAGTACAACTTCACTTACTCATATTACCCTTTCCTAAAAATGGATCTAGCCAAATACTGGAGTTATGTTTGAGGGAGCATTTCCTTGACATGCAATGTGCTAATTAAGAAATCAAGCCAACATATCCGGTCTACACACCTTCACCATCCCAATTTAGAACAATACATATTAAATCGATGTACTTATGGTTTTGTCAATCATTCTTTTGATGACCAACATGATATTGTATAGTACTCACTCAAAAATCTCAGTCATCTTAAAACATTTTTAAAGATCTAAATTTCTAGTCATATAAAGCAAACATATTTGGTTTTGCATGTAAAAGTTCACCTAAAACTATTATAGGTTACACTTTAGGTTTTGTCATGGAATATTCATTTAATGATAATTGATATGTTTAATCCAAATATTTCTATAAATAAATGATGTATCAATTAATCATGGTAAATTCATAATTTTCTTTATTGATATTGAATTATAAACACAATAAGAAAGTTCTTGTGATGATCTAATCATCTTCCCACCCATCTCCACTAAATATGGAACATCTAGTGTAAACGAAGTTGGAATCACACAAAATAAATTCGAGGGATTTTCTGGCTTAATTTTATACTTAATTAATATGTCTATAACATGTTTTATGATAAGAAAAATAGTAACCAAAAAAGTCATTCGTTACAGATCCGTGATTACATGCAAAAATAATTTCACTGTGGGAACATTTCGAATATAAAACAATGAACCTATGATACCAACCTTTAGAAAATATTTTGAGGACATATTTATACATTATAAATAAATTTAATTACCTAAAAAGCTTTCAAATAGTACATAAACAGTATATTTTTATTTTAATGAAAAAGGATTCGAAACAAGCATCATATGCATAAACTACGAGTCCCCACACATTCAATATACAAAACTTTGTTCCCTTAAGGTTCGGATTAGATCCAAGACATTTGACCATGGCTATTATATCACTTGAAGTCTAGGGTTTAAGCCTTAGTATATCACGGAAGCGTAAAGATCACATCACATGTGATCAAGAACAACTAGTTGTACTTGTAGCAAGGGGCATCCGGAATTAAATTTTTTAACAAAGATGAAACCATATTACATGAGAACCTTTCTCATATCATTCCATTAAGATCACAAATGAGTAAAAGTATTATCTCTTGGAGCGTATTTGTGATCGTGTGTCTTAAATGAAGAGACATCCAGTCTCAAGTCCAATCCAACGAAGGATGCATTTGCATGCACATGGATGCATTTGCATGCACATGGATGAGATGTGTGCTTCATGTAATTGGAGTTGATGATTACAGGAAGAAAACTGAAATGCATAGCCTCATGAAATATGACAAGCAAATATATAGCTTTCCTCACAAGCACAGAGCATCAAAGAAGGCGGAGATTCACGAGCAATCGATCCAACAACACAACAACAACGTGATGACGGTGATGCTCTCAAGAACCACCAAGTAGACAAACACTAGGATTGAGAGAGAGAGAGCCTCTTGGATGTGTATGAGAAGAGAAAGAGAGATATTTATTGCTTTTAACTTGTGCAAAATAAAGGGCTAGTGCTAGCCTTTCTTTTATAGCAAATTTGATGGTGGAAATGCAATCCTAATTTAAATCAATGGCAATGATTTTGTTGCATAAAATTTACAATAAAATATAATTGGTTTAAAATAAGTAAATATATTGAATAATATTCAATCATTTAAATTCAATTAAATCAGCTCATATCGAATAATGTGGAAAGGAGGATAGCCTCCTTACATAATAAGAGGGGACGACCATCATAGAGAGGGACTCCATGTGATCGTCCATTCCTATTATGGAATGGAGCTCTCTCCTTTTAATACGCATCCCACTACCCTTGTTAATTAGAGCAAATTAATGTTCAAATTAATTAAGAATGTTCATTGAAGTCGGATAATGAGAGCAGATCAAAAACTACTTTTAATTAAAGCTAGTTAATCTCGAGCGGCAATTTTTATTTTACTTGGGCAAGTCCAAGGTCGAACTCAAGGAGGCAGCTGTCTCCTTAGATGAATTCTTAGCAAAGTCCAAGGGTTGATTTTTAGGGGATAATATTTTTGGTCTTTTTCGTATATTTTATGCAAGACACATGCACAATCAGGCCAGTTTAAACGTTAATTCAGATAAGTGATCAAATTAAGTCCCAAAAATGATGAAACTTGGCTAGATGATGAAATATGATGAAATTAAGATACCGTAATTTTTTTAGAATTTTCTGACACTGTATAAATTAACTATGAATTAAAATTGAATGCAAGGTGATTTTAACTAATTTAATTTTAATGAATACCAAACCACATTATTTTTAGGAATAAAAACTATCCTAGGTAAATCTAAAGACGAAGAATCCAGGAAAATTATCAAAACTTAATTTGAACGTGAAATGGACCTAATTAAAAATTAATTAAGAAATTCACTAAATGATTTATTTAGGCCTCAAGATACATGCAAATGAGATGAAATTTTTATGCAAAGTAAATCTTCTTATCATAGATCTACTGTGATTTTTTGGGAATTTTTAGACTCACAGAGAAATTACTATCATTAAAAGGTGAAATTGGACAAAATATAGCAAGATTGAACCAATTAATTGATAGAAAAAATCCACTGATATTACAAAAATATGCCAAGCATTACATAATGAAGAGGACAATGTAGGCTACACAATGCAATTTTCCAAATTTAAAAATGATGCTAAATGAATGTCTAAATATGTGTGCAAAGACAGGGATATAAATGCAATATAGAAAAAGAAATATGAGTTGAAATAAAGAACAAAGACTTACATGCAATTACCGGAAACTTGATTTTTTTTAATAAAAAACTTGAAGGGGTGCAGGTGCCCCCTTTGCAAATACCCAATCTTGTCTTATTATCCGATAAGCATTCTCTGTTTTGCTTCCCCAAACAAGGGAGGTTGATGAGTGGTGATGGGAGAGGCGCTAGAGGTGGTGATCTCCACCTCCGTCGACACACGACGCGAGGTCGAGGGCCGGTGGCAGTCAGGCGGCGAGCAACTGGTGGACACAGTGGATGGTGGCCAAGGAGGAGCGGCCCGCGACGCGTAGAGGTTGGGCACGCGGGCCGGCCTAGCATGCGAGGGAGGTGGTCGCGCGGAGGGCTGGAGAGGCGGTGTCCGCGCTCTGGCGGCGCAGGGGCGATCTGGTGGTTGGCGCGTCGTAGGGGACGTGGCGGCGGTGCAGCACTGCCGCTTGGATGGTGCGTGGAGGCGTGCTAGCAGCCGGGGGGCGGCGCACCCACTGGAGGTGTTGGCGGTGGCGGCTGTGCGGAGATGGCGGCTGTGTGGAGATGGCGGCCTGGAGGGCGAGGCGCGGTGGCGTGGTTCGACGGCAGCCGCCGCACGAGGGCTGAGAGCGCGGGTGGCGAAGTTCGCAGCAGCCACGCGGGGAAGAAGATAGGAGGACAGAGAGACGTGGGGTGGGCAAGAACAAAAACAGAGCAAGATCCCCTGTTTAACGGGGGTCCTTTTCTATTTGTTTAACGGGCTCAAATAAGCTAGCAATCGATTGAGGAAAAATTCTTTGGAAAAATAAATAAAAATCACCGTTGCGTTCGCAACGTGTCATTTGTCCGTTGAAGTGCGATCGGTTTTTTCCAATCGTGGAATGAAAGATGGTGAATAGAGGAGAGAGACAATGGGTGTGTAATGATGAAGAAGAAGAGAGAAGAGATGTATAACCTGTAACAGATGGCAGGGATGCCTGGGAGGAGCTGCGGAGGTCGGCCGCCGGTGGCCGAGGGCTGGGCCAGCGAACCAACTGCGGGGGCGGCGGCCGCTCCCTCTGGTCGAGGACGGGCGGTGGGGCAGAGAAGGCTCCGTTCCTTTTTTTATTTTTTATTTTTTTTTTGAATTTTTTATATCTTTTTTTATGGTAAACAAGAAAATAGATGTGAAAATAAAAACAGTGTTGATAGTGATGAATGGTGTGATGAACAATAAAAAAAATTTTGTAAGATAAAATAAAATAAATAGATGAGATAGAAGATACTTACCTGTGATTCGTCGAAAGTGAAGCCGCGGTTGCGGCTCCTGTCATAGCCTCGATCCTATTCGACGAAAAGTCGGAGAAACTTTGAGATCTTGATGAGAAGTTCGCTACGCGGAGTTTAATCACGGATCTCGCTTGTAGGTCGTCGTCGTTCAACGTCTAAGGGGGAGCTGTCACCCACAGATAAAACCGGGCTCGAACCTCTCTCACTGGTAGAAATGGCGGATGAATGGAAAAATGGAGGAGGGGATGTGAATATAAAGAGGAGGAGGGAGTTGGAAAAGAGAGGGAGAAAGTGGAGAAAATGGGGAGTTATTTACTTGGAGTGGAAGACAAGTAAGGAGGAAGAAGTAAAAGGGAGTAAAATAAATAAAATAATAAATAATATAGTAGGCAATAAAAAATTTTAAATATCAATAGTAAAATAATAATAATAAATAAATCCGAAAATAATAAGATAAATCCAAAATTAATAAAATAATAAAAAATGGGGTGACACGTGGCGGCTCAGGAAGCAGCCACATGTCGCTCCTAGAAAATTTAAAAATCAAATGTAAAGAAAAAATAAAAAGAAATAACAAATAAGATTAAATCAAAAAAGTGGGTCAACATGAAAGTTGCTCGTATCGACGAGATCTACCACTTTTGTGAAGGGCTTAAAGTCACATGAAATCATCTGTACAAAGTGTATTTTTAGGTGGTACCTTATAGATATAAAATACCGTATTTTATCTTTTGTAACTTTTTGTAATTTTCAATAAGAGAAAAATCAAATAAAAATAGAGAAAATATGAGAAGAATATTTATAACTTAATCTATTTTTTTTTTGGATTTTTAATAATTAGGAAAATGAAATGGTAAAATACATGGGCAAAACGGTCAATTTGTACAATATACAAAAGGGGCCCAAAACCCAAGTTTTGCATACGAGCTCTGATTTTAATGAAATTTGTCTTGTTTCAAAGGTCTTTGAATGTATATTACTTTAAAAGTAAAGTAGACCTAATTCGGAGGTTGCATGAGGCGAGATATGCGCATTTTAAGGCTCCTAGTTTCAAACTTGGATTTGGGTTTTATTGGTCAATTTTACAATGTAGTATTTTTTGACATTTTTTCTTTAATTAGTGTTTAGTAATATATACACTATGGAGTTGATTTTATTGGATTGAGAGTTAGTATAAAATATATACAAATAGGGTATTTTAGCTAATATACAGGTGAATATTTACCAGTGAAATTGTCTTCTTATTTATTGCAAATATGAATGCTAAAATGCAGATATTATGCTTGCGTGCATGAATGTTATTTATGCAATATAAGGGGAAATATGCAGCTAATTACTCGGGAACAAAGCTCTATTTTCAACTTTTTAGAGTGACGAATCGCAGATTCATCACCTTTTCAATATTGATGAGATCTCATATCTCATCAATTATTCCACATATGCAACAACTATTATTGCTAAAATTTTCACCAAAATTATTTCAAATTGTTTGTGACAATTTTAATCAGGACATTTACAATTATGAATCATATTCGACCACCAAATATAAAATGTAAATTATATTTATAATAATTGTACAATATGAAACCAATTCATATTAACATTTAATTCGTAAATCATGTTTACAATTAAATCTCTCCATGATACTACAAATCATATTAATAATATTTATCATTTTGTGGATAGTGATATCAACATTAAATAACATCTTTGATAATTAAATCTCATTTAATTATCTTAGATGACTCAGCTCATGTGGCCAAATAATATGAATTACATTCACATTATTTATGACAATTAAATCATGTTTAGTCATCAAATTTTGCAATGATTAGATATATTGTCAACAATAGAATTATTTTTCAACTCTTTCAAGAACAATGTGCCTTCTCCATAGATACTTGGAAATAAGGGCATAGCGATTGTGAATTCCATGTATAGTAACTAGGATATTGAGATCTTTTATCATATCCTGATCTAGGTGACCTCTCAAGATGTTTGATTAAATAAAATCATAAATCTAATTCATTGCATCTCTTTAATGTCTAACATTTAGACTAAGATCAAACTACTAATCTTATGAGCCCAATATCTCATGAGTGAGATCATGTCTTCTGGTTAGTGGACTTGTAAGATCCCTTTGAGAGTTCATATTGCTCATATGCCCTTGTATGCAAACCAACTCACCAATGTATATACCTTGATTGTGTCATCAATCTAATGGTCTGTGTAATGTACATACTTACACATATTTCTCTGGTTAGAGGATGTATGCCTATATCGTGATAGCATACTATATTGGTCTTGGTTATATTGATCTTGTTAAGTCAACTCTTTGACCCAACTTATATGACACCTCTGAATCTCTATTCCTATGTAGAGGACCTGCAGCAAGAGGTCGGTCGGATATCAACGTTTATAGAAGGATTGTCATCTCCTTCTCAACCTGGAGATCCTTTCTTAGTAATCATTTGATGGTACTTGATGAGTCCTCAATCTAATTCTTTATATATAATCCAATCACCAACCTCTATGCATCAACCATTGAATCAATAGTTCTATGATTATTATGATGGTCATAGTACATAACCCTGATTATATTAATTGACATTAGAAGTACATTCGTTCATTTTATCTCATACAATGAGTTAAATGAATCAATAGCTTTTGCTGATATATCAAAAGATTATAATACCATTTATCATAGAAATGGTTATCCCGAGGATCACATGTCTAATAGTATCAACCATCATTGGAAGATCCCTTCTCCTGACTATTATACCTTTGAGGGTGATTCCGATAGCGGCACAGCTGTACAATCCTTACCTCCTCGTTCTCACAGGAAGTTATACCATAAACCTTCTTTATCCATGTATATTCTCTCTTTGCCTTGTATAACTTTTCTTTTTATTACCTCTCTCCCCCGTGCTTTACATCACTGGCTCCAGTTCCATCTCATTTTTATTTTGTAGCTATACTTACGATGATTAGATCATAAGTATGGTGGGTGAGTGACCTGATTTACGTATCTCTCTTTCTTTCTCTTTTGTATAACCTAACCCTTTCACATAGATCCCACCCTTGACTTCTTTCTTTCTTTAGGCTCCTTAGATCCTAAGTGTAGGAGAACCAATGCCCATCATGTATATTCATCCATTTCTTTATTCTCTTGCCCCAGACCGCCTCGTTTTTATCTTCTTCTATACTTAGACCTTCAAATCCCTAAATATAAGGGGCGGTCAACTTCTATACTTCTATTTGCACCACTCTATTTTTAGTATGAGTTATGTCTTATTTCTCTCCATGCTTTAAGGACATAGCATGATCTAAGTATATGGAGGCGTCATATATATTATATATATACTTTACCTATAACTCGTACTTTCACGTAGGTTATGTATATAATGTTCGATATAATACATGATATGGGTAACCATTTGCAAACTTTGTAAAAAGTGCATAAATTTTGTAAAAAGTTGTAAACTATGTGCAAATGTAAAAATGTGTCAAATTTTGTTGTTTTTTGTAAATGATACTTGTGTTGTAAATTTATGTAAAATTGGATGTATATTAAAAGTTCTTGCATTCCATTTACATAATATTCAACATATTATGCATATGCACAAAGTGGAAATTCCTCAGATTTTGAACTGAGACATGAGTAAAAATTGATAGTGGACTTACCTTGACCTTAATACACTTACTATTCAGAGGAACTTCACTAAGAAATAGGATTTTAGAATCTCCAGGCCATAGGCTTAATTCTTACCTTGACTCTTAGTGTTTAACTTGATTGTCGCGTTCTCAGTAGACTCTTGGATAGGGAACTAATATGTACTCTAGCACTGCGTATTTAGCTCAAATCAGACGAGGTGTTGAAAGACTATGTGCATTTTTTCTTTGGTAGCGTGGACATATAAAGTCTTGAGTAACATGTTGAAATAAAGCATCGGATGAGGGATACTCCGATAGTGCTAGCCGTTCAGTCGAGGTGGGAGGGAGGGGGCAATGCAACCACTTCACATGGTTATTCATGCTTGTACCCAACATAAAAAATCTGTACATTGAATAAATGGTTCAAGCGATCAAATAATAAGCCTCAAAATAAATTCACTGCAAAAATTTCAAAATCTGAAAATACTTGACAATAATGGTCCAATACATACACATCGAAGACTTGACTACACTGGCCCAGCTTCAAATAGGAGACTTATCTACAGTGGCTAGGCTCCAACTTCTCCCCCTCTTTCCATTTGTAATACTAGTAGTATCTGAACTTAGAAGGAAATACATGTCTCCTTGAGGACGAGTTATTGGAGGAGGAGATTGCACGGTAGTTCATCATCTCGAATGGGAAGAGCTAATACCCCTCACACACAAGAGATTATTTCAATGTTCATGTAGTATGCTTTGGGGGTGGGGGGATGATCTAAGATGAATTCTGAGTCGAACTTAGACAATGACTTGTATAAGTGGTTTTAAACCATAATTCTCATTAGGAGTACCACCACTTTATTAATCCAAAGGCTGTGTCAAGCTCCATTTTCATCTTTTGTTCATGACCTTAATATGGAACACAATCTCATTTCACTTATGAATTCATTTTAGTTGCTCGGGGACGAGCAATGTTTAAGTATAGGGGCTTGATGAATTTGTGATTCATCACTTTAAAAGCTGAAAATATGGCTATGTTCCCAATTGACTAATTGTATTTAGACATTTGTATCATATTATTATCATTCATGCATGTGTAAATAATATCCATATTTTATCGTTCCATAATTGTATTAACAAGAAGCTAAAAATTGTATGTATATAATGTACATGTATATTAAACTGATTTCTCCCATATTTCATTATTTTATACTAATTCCAAATGAAATAAAATCAACTTCATGGTGTATGTGTGTGTATATATTACTAAATGAATTATGAAAAATACCAGAAAATTATTGTCTTGTATATATCTCAAATAAACCCAAACAACTAGTTTTGAAATGAAAAGCCATTAATGGGAATATATCTCATATACTATTTTATGTGAGCCTCTATTCACTTTTGAATTAATGTTCATTTAATTACATGTAAATCAAGATAAAATTCAAAAGAATCGGAGTTCATATGTGAAACTGAGGTTTTGGGTCGCATTGTATATTGTATATATTTACTAAATTTGATTCATTATTTTATGTACATAATTACCTCTTTTTATTTTATTTCTTTTTCATTTGATTTCTTTGATTTTTGTTGAATAAAGTATAGAAAAATACAAATCTATAACTACTTTTTTTAATAAGAAATCTAGAACTATTTAAAAAACTTAAAGAAATAAGAGTATTGTGAGTCTATATATATGGTTTGTACATAAGTCCCTTGGATTGTATTTCTTCATTTTTATCAATCAATAAAAATCTTAAAAAATAGATTAATATGTAAATATTTATCTATTATTTTACTGGATTTCATTTGGAATTTTTCTTTATCTAAAATCATAAAAAATGTAAAAACATTAAAAATACAGTTACATAAAATACCAAAAAAAAATCACTTTGTACAAATAACTTCTTTTGATTTTGGTCCATTCACAAAAGTTGTAGATCTCATCGCGATGAACAATTTTCACGAAGAATACTATTTTTTGACGTTGTTTGACATTTTATTTAATTTCTAATTTTATTTTTCTATTTTTTGGGACGAATGCGACATCTCATGGAACTGTCATGTGTCCCTCACTTAAGTCCCCTTTATCGCCCTATCTCAACCATTGGATGAAGCACCCTTCATCCAATAGTCCAGATTAATTCTCTTTTTATTTTTGAAATATTTCTTTCTTTTTATTTGTTTAATATTTTTTAACCACGTGGCAGCTCGTGGTCATTTGATCTCGATCGATCGAAGACCACGCCCTCATCTTCTCCGTCCGAATTCCTTGGTTAAGCCTTGTATGTCCCCTCTGCCCCTCTACACCTCGAGGCTCCAACAACACCCAACGACCGAGCCTCTCTCCTACACAATTGTCCTTGAGTCCTCTATGTTGCCACCTCCCCTTCTTCTTCGTAAAACCCTAACTGGACACCATCAAAACCTCAAGCTCTACCCCCACTCATGCCCATTTGTCGGTCATGGAGATAACTAGAGCTCGGTTCCCCCCTTTGGTGACAGTGATTGTGGACATTCCTTGAGTGAAGACTGGTACCATTCTCAAACGAGATCCAAGGTTTGTTAGGACCTTCTGCAGCTCTGATCCAAGAAGCTGCTGAGCTCCGCGTGTTGCCACGTCTAGTGATGATTGGGGCTCATCAAGAGCCCTTCCACATGCACATCTGATCACCAACCACTTCTAGTATTTTCTTTCTTGTTTATTCTCCCTCTCTTTTCTCATTCTTTTGTAGTTATTCCTTGTTCTTCTATTTTTTCTTCTTCCCCAAAATTCCATCTCCATTCGATCATGAACCCAAATCAAATCAGCCCACATTTCCTTCTATATGTCGAAACCTTCACCTTCTGTTATATCTTCCATTCTGATTCCCCTTGGTACTTGCAAAGGATGGAGCCTACAGGTACCCATCTTCTTCATCGCACACGGACCTCTGTTCTCCCACTCCCCTTCATAACCTTGCTCCTAATCCATCACCTGATCTCGGAGCTTCACCCGTCTATTCCCTCACTTTATTTGCATTTTTCACTAATATCTACAGACACCCACTAAACAGAGTACCTCATAACTCCTCTATGACGTGTCCATCCTTAGTAGCACAACCATCTCAGTGCTCTACTGCCATACCAGGGACATGTAGCAGCTCCTCCCCAAGTCTGCCCAGACGGAGATCCACGATCTACCTCTCTAGATATATAATTGATTATTAGAGCATCGATGCTCTGGTTATCCTGACCCTCAATAGGGGTCCATGTGTTTACATTGAAAGAAGGGGCCGAGAGAAGGCAACCACTATCTGATCTTCATCGGGTGGCTCTGGTGGCATCACGTGTGCCACACCACTCTCTCCAAACTACGATCGCGCCTTAAGCCTCAGGAGATTCGAGTGTCCCCCGCACATCACATGGAGCTAGGGTTGCAAACGGACGGATATAGATAGAGATATAGATATTACTGTATCCTTATCCGTTTAAAGTACGAATACATATGCAGATACGAATATTGACAGATATAAAAATTATCCTACCATATCCTCAAAAAATGGATACGAATGTAAAATGGATATTGATCACATACGAGTAATGTTAGAAATACTCTATAGAATCGACTCAAATATATATCAATTCAATGGAAAATACGTGATATAAATTTACTAAATGTGTTTGTATTATAAATATTATACAAATATGATAGAAGAAGGTATAGAATTATATATAGGTTAAAAATAAATCTATGAGTATATTTATATACGAAAATGGATATACGGATATAGATACGGATGTTTGCGGATATCAAAACGATATCCATATATGTATCCATTTTAAAACAGATACGGATGTCAAAATCTATATAAAATAGATATGGTGACAGATCATATATGAATATATTCGTAATCGTTGTATCCCTACATAGATATGTGGGGAAGCACCCTTGACTCGAGTTTTCCAGATGCACGTGCACTGTACATAAGGTGGGGTACTTTTACGTGCCCGACCCTCGACATCCCTGGAATCTTTAGCGAAGCCCCCACATTTGAAATAATTGAATATATCCCCTTTGCATACATTTAAGCATTTATTTCGGTTATTTAAATTCCTATATTTTGCATAAAGACCAACAATTAATTATCTTTCCTATGATTTATTAATGAGAATTTTTATGGCTTTGATTGATTTTATTAAACTTCTTATGGTGAAATATCACATAATTCACGCCTCTTTGATTAATTATTTCCTATAAATCATTGCTTGCTCGAAAAAACCACACTTGTATAATTGATTGTTCTCTATCACGTAATCAAATCTCAATGTCAATTGCATGTATACATTAAGGCACGTAGATTTTTAGGAAATAAAAATTATTCTCGAGATCTCTCGTTTACACATGTCTTGGTAATTATGTCTCTAAAAAAATATACATTTGGGATTTATTAAAATTGATTTATTTTAGATCACTTTGCTCGCATTATTTAATTCACAGTAAATTTATTTTACATCAGAAAAATCTAAAAATTCATAATAGCTTAAATTTGCATGCATTCATCTTATGCCCAAGTTTTAAAATTTTTGGGCTCGATTTGACTGATATTTTATGAAAACACCCTTAGCTTATCCTGAATTTGCATTTCATTTAATTTGAACATAAAACTACAAAAAATTCTCCTTTGAAAAACATAATCTCTAATCGATTTGAAAATTAGCTTAAGGAGAAAGTTGCATCCCTATGTTTGACCTTAAGCTTTCCCAAGTAAAAAAATAAAATTTTACCACCTTGCATTAAAAATTGGTTGAAATTAATTTATATTATATTTTTGAGAAATCACAATTTGCCTGCCTGCAACGAAACAACACATTAATAATTCACACGAATTACTAGGGCATTTAGCAGCATTTCACTTAGCCTTACTTATACAAAATCGTTTAGTCTCCAATTCATGTCCCCAGACCTCAAGCTTCTCATTTACTCCATCTCTAATCTCGTAAATCAATACATCATCAAATAACATACACCAAGGTATCTCATCCTAAATATGAATTGTCAACTCGTTCATAATCAAAGTAAGAAGGAATCGACTCAAAGATGAACCTTGATGCAAACCAATGTTGATGTCAAAATAATCAATCTTCCCAGACTAGATCCTTACACAAGATGAAGCCCTATCATACATATCCTTTATAAGGTTAATGTATACGACAGGTACTTGTCTCTTCTCCAAAACTCTCTACGTTATCCCTGTGGGATATAAGCATAAGCCTTCCTCCAAATCAATAAAAATCAAACGAAGTTTCTTCCTTTCAGCTCTATAAATCTTCATTGTTCTTCTCAACAAGTGGACAACTCAATAGTTGAGTGACCTGCATGAATATGAATTGATTGTCTTTTACTTTTGGGAACTTGCCTCAACCATCTTTCGATCACACCATCCCAAATTTTCATAGTGTGACTCATTAGCTTGATACCTTTTGTAACTTGAATAATTTGAATGTCTCATTTCATCCTTATAAAGAGGCACCACTATGCTTATCCTCCAATCTTCATGCATTTTCTTGCTTCGTCCAGTAACATTGAATAAATGTGTAAACCAAGTCAAATCATGCTCACCCAGAACTCTCCATACTTCTATAGTAATATCATTAGGTCCTACACCTTTCCCAGGTCTCATAACCTTCAAATCCTCCCCTACTTCGTTCCTTTGTATTTGTCTATAGCTTGAACGACTCAAGTAACTTTTAATACTGCCTAGATCTTCCAAAGTGACAACTCTATTTCCTTCCCCAATAAAAAGATTGTGGA
Organism: Ottelia alismoides; assembly: GCA_037367405.1. NCBI lineage: Eukaryota > Viridiplantae > Streptophyta > Magnoliopsida > Alismatales > Hydrocharitaceae > Ottelia > Ottelia alismoides. Next base: position 448,708 of record JAZKJV010001898.1, on the reverse strand, counting down.
AATACTGCTTCCATCTAGTCTCTATATCTTCTGAGTAATAAGGGTGTGACAATTTGTAGATAATTTGCAACAAAAATTGTTGCATAATCTTGGAGATTACATTAAAGAGATGAGAGCCACCTTTCATGTATATGGAGTGGATGGCCACCACTCCTATTAGGAATGTGTGGCCGTCCCCTCCTTCCAACATGGAAGGAGGCACTCTCTCTCCTATGATCTCCAAGAGATCTTGATTTAATTTGATAATTAAATTATGTTGATTTATCAACATATATTTAATCTAAATTAAACTAATTGTTGTTTGTTTTTACCAACACAAATCTTGACCATTAAAAGAAACACAATCAATGAGAGCCATTGGATTTGTGTTGTCCCATGGATTGAGATCCATGGATCCCAAAACCCTATAAAAGGAGAGGCACCCCATTGCTCTTCTTTACACACAATGCTTGAGAAGCATATCTCTCTCTCTCTCTCTCCCTCGCATGGTCGTCCACCATGGATGCCCTAGAGAGGCTCTCCATCGCTGTGGCATCGTCGTTATGCTGCCCGATTGTTTGCTCGTGGATCTCCGTCTCCTTCAGTGCGTCTCGCTCGTGAAAAAGATGTCGGATCTCGTGTGTCGAGATCAGTAGATCCTATCGCTTGGATCATCGACATGGATTGCGAGAAGCACGTGGTTCATCCCCGCGCTCGCAAGCGTCTCCTCCGTCGGATCGGACTTGAGACAGGAGGTCTCTTTGTTTAGAGACTCGATCGCAACCACGCTTCAAGAGGTAAACCTAATACTTGTTTGTGGTTTAGACGAAACGATCCGAGAAGTGTTCTTGGATCATGTGGTTTCGTCACATGAAAAAAATTTTAATTTCCGCTGCATAGAACAACTAGTGCGGCTAGTCGTTCTTCGTCGTATTCGATACGACGCTCACGCTTCCGTGATGCGCTTGAGGATCTAACCATATCTTTCAAGTGGTATCAGAGCCAGGTTGACGGTTTCGAATATGATTCGAAAAACCGAGGACGACTTGGGTTCGTTAAGGTCGCGAAAGTTTTTATCGCATTTGATTTCGCAGATCTGTTTAGTAAATAGTTTCGGCCATGTTTAAATTGTTTAAGCACGAATTATTTACTTGGATTTTGTTCCCCATTAAATAAGAAAATCATAGGATCTGAGTTTACGTAAATCGGATTTCGTATGCTCTAGATATGGTTGTTTTAATGAACATGTATGCACTGTTGCGGGAACTGTAGATCTGAACGTGATTAAAATGTTAATTACTGTTTAGACTTGCCTCGAAATACGTGAAACATCACTTGAGTTCTGTCCTAAATCAAATTAGCAATCCATGAAAATTGATTTTGTCTAATTTGGATTTAATATGATTGAGATACGCTAATTTTAGAAAGTAGGGGTCACTGCTGAAATTACATTCCTAATCAAGAACCATGTGATTGTCAATTAATGAAATTAATTTTTAATTTCGAGAAATAATTATGGAAAATATTTGAGAAATATTGGAAATGATTATTTGCCTAATTGACTTAGACCCAACCAATTAATTATTTAGATTTGATCTAAATCTTAATTGGAATCACAATCATCAAACTCCTTGCTTGAATAGGATTGGGAATTTGTCTAGCAAATTTCCTTATAATCAAAATTGTTTTGATTACTATATGGTATAATTTTCGGTTGAAGAACCGATGATCATCTCAAGTACAAATTAATCAATTTGGAATTATCCTTTCCCGAGGTGGATATGGTGTCTAGTCGGGGATCGCTGGGGTAGCGGGTTGTAACGTATGCGGTCCGTCCCACTCCCGTCGGTACTGGCCATGACAGCGGGTAGGGCCGGGATAATGTCCGAGGGATTATGATGTATTTTTATAATTATTAAAATACGAATTAATACGTACTTTGAGAATAATACCATATATATTCAAGTAAGATATTCAAGTTTGTTGATTGAATTGGATTGATAATTAATTTAATATGATTAAATTGATTATGTCCAATTAGAATACTTTAATATGATTAGAGTTAATAATTCCCTTGGAAGAATTAATTATTTGAATGTGATTCGTGATAATTAATTAAAATTTGAATATGAGATGGAGGATCACATAAGTGACATCCATGGTCTCCCGTCAAGGCGAAGAGTTCCGTCGCCAGGGATTGCATGGGGGAGACGCCTGTCCGAAGTGACAGCTCCTGTATGCAAGCGCATCTGGATCGGGCTCTTTGCTTCTCGAAAGAGTAAGGTCGTATACGTAGTGACCCCAATGTTGGATCCTCATATTATTGGGACGATATTGGATTGCGTATAGCGAGTACTATTCCTGTTGACGGTTGGTTCAATTAATGATGGGTCAACATCGCCTTAGGGGTGGTGGGCCCGGGTATTAAAGACCGAATTGGGAAATGCAAGTTGGACTTGCAAGGCGGAATCTGTTCCCGCTTCTTTTTATCGGAGTTGCAGATTCTCATATTATTGGGATGTAACAAAGATAAGGAAGGAGATCCCAGATCTTGCTTGAGATATATTGGTAAGTATATCTCTTACATTGAAAGTAAATAAGGGAATGAACTTTCAGTGTTGACAAGGCAAGACAACTTTGATATAAAAATTCCTAAATCAAAGTAAAATATGTATATATATAAATATAAATATGTACACTTATGCAAATTTCTTATTTCAGATAATCCTTCATTAAAACCCACTCAATAAATACTCAATGATAACCAGTAAAATATCATGGATTGGACTCATGATCCAGATATTGTACTTGCATTTGGACACATAATGTATGTGGTTGCAATGTGCAAGTTTCCTCATAATATTGAGGAATGACAATTAAATAGATAATAGGACTACAACCCTAGGGTTTGTATGTCTCTATAGCCTTGATCTCATCGGATGTACTTTGGAAGTGACATGTCGATGATGACATTTAATCATGAATGACATGGTTCTCTTGACATTTAATCATGAATGACATGGTTCTCTGCATCATGCAGAGTGGTGGCTCCATAAGAGATGATGTATTCAAAATGTTTGAATACCTACCTGAACCAATATTTTAAGGGTCTAGATGGATGTAGACCTGATGAGTGTCATCATTCTACTATCTATACTCTAGTCATTCATGAGGCTTCATAATATTCATATTGTATGAATTTAATGAAGTATGTATAAATGTTGAAATACACTTACATTGAATTCTTTCGAATTTAACATAAGAGATCCTTGGTCTTAAACAATGGTTGTTTATAAGATAAAGGGAGCGTAGTGGAAGCATGGGTCGAACCCAAGTAAGAAGGAAAGTCAAAGAGTTGGCCTACTTCTGTGACTTCCATATGACATCCAAAGAGTTGGATGAATGCCAATACTGCAATAAGTTGATGTGTTGATAGTATGACTATCAAGTCTGTCTAGAATCCTTAGAGAAGGACTCGGATAGAGCATCAGAATAATCTACATAAATCATTGATATTGACTTGCTTATAGAATAAGATAAAGTCTTGTAATTGTATCTCAATCTTCTACAACACTTGCAATGGGTTGCATATGTTTTGGAAGAATTGAAAATTTGATCTTAAGGCTTATAGTCATCCACATGGATATTGATGCAATTGTTGCAACAATCTCTATTGGATTGTGGCTTCATAATTTCAGTGGGAGATCCCTTAGTCTTAGAGAATGTCTCTATGACCTAGACATTAGAATACAGTCATTATTTGTTTCTAGATGTTGGAAATAAACATGAATTCTGTAATGAATCTATCATAAAGGGTTATGATGGAGATATTTCAGATAGTAATCTAAAATCTAGTGGACTCCACTAAATTAGAAAATTAATGAATGGTTCATTAACATTTCTAAATGCTGAAATTAAACCTTAATATCAATATGAGGATGAAGATCATTTGACAATGATCTAGCATCAAGCCTTGGACATTTGTTTATTGATTTGATCAATAGACTACTAAGAGATGAAACTTTAGAATGTCTAAAATTTCAAAACTTACATACTTATGAATATTGTATTCAAAGTAAAATGTCCAATACACCCTTCTTAGAGAAAGGTGTAAGATGTCAAGGTATTCAGGATCTCATACATATTGATGTATGCGGATCATCTATATCATAGTAAACATTATGGATATGTGATATATGTTGATGATTATGTATGATATGAGATTTCTTCTCTTCACCTAAGAAACCTTTGAAATGTTCAAAGATTTCATTATTTTTGGTTTAGAACCAAAGTTTGAAGGAAGATAAAATGAATTTGATCTAATCTAGGTAGCAAGTACCTGCTAGATAAATTCAAAGAATACCTTATAGAGATATGAATATCATTTCTATCTCAATCCTCCTAACACACCTTAACTCAATAGAGTTATAGGTAGATACAATTGGATAATGTGTGACATGATCTTATCGATGATGAATTTTAGCATAATTATCCCTTAGTTTCCAGTTATATATATGTGTAGTAGAGACTACAATGTATATTCTTAATAAGGTTCCATGTATGTTGGAATCTAGCACTTGAGAGTGCTGCTTCATTAGGAAAATAAAGGATGGTATTGGATACCTACTTTATGACCTTGAGATTCTTAAAGTATCTCATCTCTGAGAATGTTATTCTTAGAGGTTGAGACTCTTGGGAATCAAGATGAAAATGAAGTGTAGGAAATCATTTAATCTTGAGAAGATAATGAGGCTCCTGAAATTGGAAACTAAAAAGGACAATTAATGATGAAACATTAATACCTCTTCAAATGAGTTTGAGGATGTATTCCATGTGTCAGTTAAGTCTGACAATGATCGGACTTCATGTGATGATGCTCCTAAGGATCATGACATGGAAAGATGGATTTTAGCAATAAAAGTGCTAACGTGGACTTCATATACAAGTGTTGTATATGGACCCTCGAGGATCCACCTATATGGGTAATACCTGTAAAGGTGTAAATGAACCTTCAAGAAAAAGGGAACCTGATGAGAATGTAGGGACCTTCAAAGCACGGTTCGTAGCCATGAGCTACACACCGGAAGAGAAGACATTGCTTGCGATGAGACTTGCTCTTCGGTGACCATGCTTAAAATCATCAGAATATTGCTAACCTTAGCTACACAACTTGACTATTGCATCTTCAAGATGTAAGTCAATATTGCATTCCTCTACGAATACCTCTCCGAGGATATTCACATGAAGTAGCCCCAGGGCTTCATGATTGAGGGAAGCAAGGTGTGCAAGCTAAGGAATCCATCTATGGACTCAAATAAGCTTCTTGATGTTGGACCATAAGATTTGATGAAATTATAAATGTTATGATTTCAGATGGAATCTTGATGAGCCATGTGAAGCTTAGTGGGAGTTCCTTTGTGTTCATCATGCTAAATGTAGATAATATCCTAATCATTTAAAAATGATATAAGGATAATAATAAGTGTTTTATTATCTGGTTGTTCCACAAGTTGAGATATGATCTCAAGGATACCTCTTGGATCTTAGTTCTGAAGGTGTTCAGAAGCAAAGAGAAGGGGGTATTGGTATTGTCACAATAGTAGTACACCTTGAACATATTCCATTTTTTGGAAAATTTCAAGAAAAGCTTCCATCCCTTAAGATATGTTTTTGACCTGTCTAAAGGGATAGCGCCTCAAAGAGTTGAGGAAGTGAATGCTACTAGAACTACTTGCACTTGTGCATTAGTTACGAGAAGCTGAGTATATGCTAAATGTGTACAGAAGCCAGACATCTGCCATACAGTGGGAGTAGTAAAGTGTTACTAATTCTACTATAAAGATAAAATACTCGATTGCAGTAATAACAAAATCTTCATAGATGATGAGATTTTTGAAATAGTGATCTCAAAGTCTTATCTTCAAAAGTTTAAGACCTTGTAGATAGTGATCTATGAGGGTCTTAACCCTAAATACCTTTGGAGATAGTGATCTCTAGGAACAAGGGTATTCTAATAAGGATTATGGAAATATTGGTTATGATAATTGTTAAGTTGTAGTGTCAAGGACACTATGACTAACAAAATTGAGTATTGGTTGCATGAGATGCAACATTCGTATTAAATGCGAGCACTGTTACTGGGGATATGCAAGTGCCGTAAAAGGACTTAACATAGTCTCGCAAGAATAGAGTGACTGCTCAGCTTACCTAGCTATTTTCTAAATAGTCTATGATTGTCACATGAGTGTGGGTTTAAATGATTAGCCCATCAATGGCTCTTTGGGATAGTGGGAGATTGTTGGAAATGCAAGCCCATGGCGAGCCATTAAGCAATAAATGTTATTGCAAATGTCATCCCTGATCTGAAATGAAGAATGAATAATTTGCATAATAGGTCCCTTAGTACAATTAGGGTTATGTACCATGGCCATATTGATGATCATACAGCCGTTGATTCAACTGTTGAATCATAGAGGCTGGTGCTTGGATGAATATCTAAAGAGTTAGATTGAGGACTCATCGAGCACCGTCAAATGATCGTTAAGAGATGATCTCCAGCCTGAGTAGGAGATGGCAATCCTTATCTTTAAAGGCTGATATATGACCGACCTCTTGATGCAGGTCCTCTGCATAGGAATAGAGATTCGGAGGTGTCAGATTAGTTAGGTCAAAGAGTTGACTTAACGAGATCGAGATAACCAAAGTCCTATATCGTATGCTGTCATGATATAGGCACGCATCCTCAGACCAGAGACAGATGTGTTACTATATGTCTGAGTATGTACATTTGGTAGACCAATAGGTTGATGACCTAACCAAGGTCTATACACCGGCGCGCTGGTGTGCATGTAAGGGCATATGAGTAATACGATCTCTCAAAGGGATCATACAGGTTCATTTACTGAACCGGAAGACATGAGCTCACTCATGAGATATTGGGAAGAATCAAATTCCGTGCGCACGGTCGTCTTGCTTTGGAAGCTTGACTGAATTTGTAGGTTTGATATATACTTTTGGAAAGTATATGATCAAGACCTAGGTATGATATATGCTTTTGGAAAGTATATGATCGATACCGACTCCCAATGATCGAATGAGAAACTTACTGATAAAACCATGAAGTAGACAGTGTAAAGTTGATCTAATACTTCGGGTTTAATCTGAGTCTTCCAGTATGCAGGATGTACAGGTATTGGGAATACCTGAGGGTGATGTGATCATAAACGATTGTATAACCATGACGCTTCCATTCCTAGGGAGTGATGAAACGGGTCTGGATTTTAGTGACTCCTCTCAGTAGAGAAGTGATCTGATCTTGGTCCAAATGTTGGACATTGATCTGAATGTGATTCAGATACAATGAGAAGATTAGATTTACGGTCTTGATTCAATCAAGCATCTATGGGAGGCCCGCGATCTGGATTTGAGATATGATCTCAATATCCATGTCACTATACGTGGAACAATACAATCGCCCTGTCCTTATCTCCAAGTATCTGCGGAGAAAGCGCATTATCCTTGAAGGAGTTCATGGATAATTTTATTGTTGATATATGTATCCAAGCATTGAGAAAATGGATAATTAAATGTGATTTAATTATCATGAATAATATGAATTTGATCCATATTATAAAGAGAGTTATCTAAGATAATTAAACGTGATTTAATTATCAAAGATGTAAGTAATATGAATATGATTCATATTATTTGAGAAAGAGAAATGAGATCCAAGGTGATTAAATATGATTTAATTATCATGGATATGAATAATGTGGATAGCAATATCCATATTAGTCATATATATTATAAATGTGATTTATAATATATAAGAGAGAGATGTTTGTAATTTACATTTATTAATTAAATGTTAATGTGAATTGGATTCACATTGGACATTAAATTGAAAATGTAATTTACATTTTATTTTGGGTTGTGAATGTGATTCACAAATTTTTAATGGCAAGATTGCAATGTCTACAAAATAATTGTGAATTATTTTTGTAGATAATTTGCAACAAAAGTTGTTGCATAATCTTGGAGATTACATTAAAGAGATGAGAGCCACCTTCCATGTATATGGAGTGGATGGCCACCACTCCTATTAGGAATGTGTGGCCGCCCCCTCCTTCCAACATGGAAGGAGGCTCTCTCTCTCCTATGATCTCCAAGAGATCTTGATTTAATTTGGTAATTAAATTATGTTGATTTATCAACATATATTTAATCTAAATTAAACTAATTGTTGTTGGTTTTTACCAACACAAATCTTGACCATTAAAAGAAACACAATCAATGAGAGCCATTGGATTTGTGTTGTCCCATGGATTGAGATCCATGGATCCCGAAACCCTATAAAAGGAGAGGCACCCCATTGCTCTTCTTTACACACAATGCTTGAGAAGCATATCTCTTTCTCTCTTTCTCTCTCTCTCTCCCTCTCATGGCCGTCCACCATGGATGCCCTAGAGAGGCTCTCCATCGCTGTGGCATCGTCGTTATGTTGTCCGATTGTTTGCTCGTGGATCTCCATCTCCTTCAGTGCGTCTCGCTCGCGAAAAAGACGTCGGATCTCGTGTGTCGAGATCAGGAGATCCTATCGCTTGGATCATCGACATGGATTGCGAGAAGCACGCGGTTCATCCCCGCGCTAGCAAGCGTCTCCTCCGTCGGATCGGACTTTAGACAGGAGGTCTCTTTGTTTAGAGACTCGATCGCAACCACGCTTCAAGAGGTAAACCTAATACTTGTTTGTGGTTTAGACAAAACGATCCGAGAAGTGTTCTTGGATCATGTGGTTTCGTCACATAAAAAATTTTTAATTTCCGCTGCATAGAACAACTAGTGCGACTAGTTGTTCTTCGTCGTATTCGATACGACGCTCACGCTTCCGTGATGCGTTTGAGGATCTAACCATATCCTTCACAGTTATCATCCTTATTGCATCTCAGATGAGAAAGGTCGTTGGTCTTTGCTTCTCTTGCTTTGGACAACCTGAATATAGCCTTTCGGCCATCCTTAGAATTGAGATTTTTGTACGAAACTTCATAACCTTTTGACTTAGCTTTGCTACAACCTTCTTTACTTCCTTCTTTACTATTTTATAGTTTGTTCAATTTCCTATGTTCTATCCTTAGCCATAGCTTTAAAGCATGCTCTTTTATTTTTTAGCTTCTCTTGCACCCCTCCATTTCACCACTAAGCCTCCTTTTGGCATGGAGCTCCTCCCTTTTACTCACCTATCATCTCCTCGGCAGCCCTTTGGATAGAAGATGCTACTACTTCCCACATCTCATTTCCACTTATGTTACAATACCAAGATAAGTCTTCTAAAATCTTCTCCCTAAAGCTTGATTACTTCAGTTGAAAATTCCACCATCTAGTTCTAGTGATCTTGGAAACCCTCTTTTTCTTTACCCTCCCTTTTCCTTGCATATCCATGACTAACAAGAGATGTTGGGTTGTAAAACTCTCTTTAGGATACTTTGCAGTATTTGCAACACAACCTATATCTTATCCTCAATACAATGCAATCTATCTGCATTCTAGTCGGGCCATTCTTATAAATGCTTCTCCCTTTTCTTGAAGAGAATGTTTACTATGAAAAGATCATAAGTCATTACTAAATCCATAATGATTTTTCCCTCTTCATTTCTATCCCCAAACCCATGGCCCCTATGAATACTAGCAGACTCTGAAGCATTATTTCCCACATATCCATTAAGATCCCTACCTAAGCAAATTGTCTCTCTTTGCGGGATTCATTGCATAATCTTAATTATATCCTCACAAAAAAGCTTGTTTAATCTTTTCATCTAAACCAATTTGCGATGCATAAACTGAGATGATATCCAATATTTCTTCTTTGAGTACTAGTTCTAGAAAAATAATCCGATCCTCGAATCTTTGCACCTCAACCACACACTCGTTCAAATCCTTATGAACAACCACTCCAATACTATTCCATCCTTATCTTTACATGAATACTAAAATTTAAAGTATGTCTTCTTAATCTCCATTGATTTCTTTCCAACCCATTTTATCTCTTGGAGACATAGTATTTGAATCTTCCTTCTTTCCATTATATCTACAATCTCCATCGATTTGCAAGTCAAATTGTCAATATTCCAACTACATATCCGTACATTCCTTTGCAACCCCTTTTGGACTAATTTCTTTATTCGCATGCATCCATCATGAGAGAATCCTCGCAAGTTTTGATTTGTATCCGAGTGACGATGCAGTGGAACTAGCTTATTTACTTGCATGCAATCCTCATGCAAGAATCCTTGCAAATTTTGAACTACATCTGAGCAGTGATGTAGCGGCCTTCATGAACTTCTCCTTGCATTCGGACGATGCAACACATCGCTAGTAGAGAGTGTTCCAACGAAATATCAATGTTTGCTTAAATCCATATTGAAAAGATCTAAACTGCTTTGAGACAAATTCCTATTTAGGAATTTCCCTCTTACGTTGGTTGTCGACCACCTAACGCGCAACACCTTTTTCATACCCATTAATATTTTTTTGTATTTGTATTTTAAATGGATGAGGATATGATGATTCCTATATTTGTATGTGTCTGACAATTTTCATCCTTAATCATTAGAATACACCTGGCATCATCTTGGTGTGTATCTCTCCTTTATCATCTATTTCAATGCCTTCACTATATATAGGAAATATTTCCAATAAGGTGTATCTTTCCAGGTTGCATGGAAAGCCCGCAATCTCATCCTTATAAAATTAATCCAGTGGATCCAATTAACACCTCTTTATCATTATCTATTTTAATGTTGAAAACTCATTTTAGTCATTTTATCTCATTCAAAAAATAGAAGGTGACAACCCACATTCTATTTTCATATTCTTCTTTTCGAGAATCCTTGTTAGGGTTTTCATCTCCCAAATCTAGCAATGATGGCTACAACAGTGCTCGAAGGCGGATGTGGCAATGCTCTCGTAAACCTAAGGTGACAGCTGCAACAATGCTCGATGGTGGCTGTGGCAACAGTGTTGGGTTTTTAGGTCTTCAATCTCTTTTTTATTATCATTTCGATTAGGTGGTTCTGCACAGGATGGAAAATTTCCATCACTGCTTTTCCACAGGATGGAAAATTTCCATCACTGCTTTTCCATTCAAATATTTGATAAAAATATAGGATTCGACCTATTCAAATCCTCGCATCCTTTAATACCATCAGTAAATTTCAATTTAGAATTTCGTAGGGAGCAGACGTGCCTTCACCCGTCAGATCTGCTTCCATGATAGCTTGCCATAACTATCACCATTAACCTTAACATACGGAGATGACGTCGGATACCACGAGCTTTCCATGACGAGCGAGCCATTTTAATGATCTGAAGCACATAAATGAAGATAGAATTTAGCAGCAACTATATCTACCAAAAAATGAAGATCATCGAATATTGTCCCTTTTTTCAAACAACTTGTGTTGCTAAGATTATCTCTTTTTTCCGGATTTTTTCTTTAGCATCAAACTTGATAATCTCAAGTTGCATATCTATGTAGTTGAATTTGGTTTATTATTATCAGTAACTAAACAAAATTTGATCACAACAGTATGTGGATGCACAAAGCACTAAGGAAGGACTGAGGCCCTGCAAGAGACCTGCATGAACTATTAATGTACCTAGAAGAGACCCGTATTTTATTTTGATTCATTGATCATTCAATCATTTTATATATACCACAAATTGATTATTTGATCTTACAACTAGATGTTCAAATTTTACAACTGATAAGCTGATTTTTACATTTTTACTCATCAGTTTTGTGATGACTTGATTGTGTTCCTCGCGTCATTGCGTGGATATCAGAAACACCTCTGCGTTGTCCATATGTTTCCCTGACAATGACTTGCAGTACCAGAAACATTTGGATTTTAATATCAAAATGGCTTTCTCTGGTCCAACAATTAGTCAAATCTTGACTATTCTGGTTAATTTGTTTGCTCCGGAAGTAACCATCCAGTCAAATATTCCCACGGTAATTATTCCACAGATATCAACAGAATGGCAAGTTTAAGGGTTTGCATCTTGAACCACAGACACCAAATGGATATTTTCTGGCAACAACTATTTTGATTCCATTGCTTCAGTAATTTCCAACTGTGGTTTTACAGATGAGAAGAATCACACTCTGCAATCTACCAGGATGAACAGTTTCGCATCACTGGCTGACGCGAGATATTAATCGAGACGGATTTGCAAAGATTGTGATGCTGATAATCATTGCAGGATTAGCTTCTCGAAGAACCGCTTGCTCATTGATGCGAACTGGAGCATTCAAGGGAGGTGGGGGATCTAAAGATTACCCTCCATGGGTATGACAGTTGCACATTGTTACGCATGTTTCCTCAGTTTGCACCATAAGCCGTTCGTGTGTATCGTTGCACCGGTAACAAGTTCTACTGAATCGGGCAATCCTTTCAGTTCGATGTTGAACTTCTGAAGGAGCATTGCCAGCGCAACCATGGATTCCATGAGAGCGAATTGATCGCCCAAGCACCTCCGAGGACCGCCACCAAATGGTAAGAATGTGAAATCCGAAATGGTCTGCAAGATAAATGGCTTCAACGTGAGATGTGCTCTAAGGTGTGGGATTCACGTTGAAAAAACTATGTATTTGTTTGTTATAACTGACAACCTCATAGGATACAGTGCACCGGGGCTTCTAGCAGGATCGAAACCTGCCCATCCTCTGATGTCTTCGTCCTTCCTTGGAACTAAGAACCTCTCTGGTTCAAATTCGTTTGGGCGATCTGTGGAGATTATAAACCTGGAAAAAATCGAGTTTTATGAGATGGGCATTGATGAGGAGGGGACCAGAATATAAACTACATCATAAACATGAGAACTGTCCAATGAGGTGAGGTCTGTTTATGTTGTTAAGAGCTATTCATCTTGTATTACAGTCGTTAATCTATATAGCATGTCGTTCAAGCTTTTACAAAGCGTCATTATATTAATGTCGAGATGATCGAACTTTTGGAACCCTAAATCTTGTTTTTTGCGTTTTCAAAAAGTCGTTCACCTAAACCATTGAATAGATGAGACTGCAAAAAACTGATGTTTCAATAGCGATTGTCTAAAATTGCTCCCTCATTGACGAAACCTTATTGAAAATAGCAATAAAAAATTGCCAAATTGGGCAGTCTAAAATTGGCAAAATAAAAGAAATAAATTAAATTCAAATTCAAAGCGAAAACTAAATGACTAAAATACCCTTTTGAATAAAGAACCGTTAGATTGACATCTAACGGATTTTGTGATGGGCTTTCCATTGATCCAGGAAAGGTGCACCTAGGGATAAAACCGGATCGGAAATGGTTCGGATATGGCTATTTCCATATCCATATTCGTCTCATCTATATCGAATACGAATCCGGATACGGATACTTATCGGATATGAATTTTGAAAACCATATTCGGTTAACATTCAGATACGAATTCGGATCGAATATTCATCGAATCCGGATATGGTTCGAATAAAGATCGAATGTGAATATGGATCGAATATAAAGTGAATACGAATATGGATAAAATAAAGACCCAATACAAAGTGAATACGATTATGGATAAAATAAAGATCCTATAATATTCTGGAAAATCATCTACCTACGTAATTTTCATAACTTGCAACATATGAAATCAACATTTTTGATCCACTTGAATAAAAGGCTGAAAACAATATTTAGATTTGGCTGAAAGCAATATAAAACACAAAGGATGGAAGCAATATAAAACACGAAGGATGAAATCAAAATAAGAGGCTGAAAGCAATATAAAACACGAAGGATGAAATCAAAATAAGAGGCTGAAAGCAATATAAAACACGAAAGAAAAGAAGGAACTTTAAATTTGGCTCATTAAAATGCCATTTTCCGTTAAGATCGACCATATTTATCTCAATGATCATATTTATTTTATAAACAAAACTTCATAAAATCTAACAAGCCGCACTTACGAAGTATAGATGCAGATCGTGAGGTGCATAATGCAATTCTTTGAACTGTTCACGGTTCGCGTTGTTGTCTTCACGCCGGGGAAGAAGGTTGTGTCACCAAGGATGAGGGAGGGCCGACTCGAAGGAGTCGAGTTGAGTGGTGGATGATGAATAGAGGAAGGGCCTACGACTTGTAAACTTGGAATTGCATGCAGTCGTGGCTCATATGGACAATGGACTTCTCGGATGGAGGAGATGAACCAATGCACATGCAATGCAATTGATATTTGTTGGAAATTGCTTTTTTGGAAGTTGGAATGTTACGAGTGTTGTTAGAATTTATTAATCATAAAAGGTGTGAATGGAATAGGAAACGTCTCATATAATTTTGAATTGGAAAGGTTTAATTAGTAATAAAATGCGTGAATGGAGTGCAATAGGAAACTCCGTGAATTGTGATTTGAGAATCCTGGAAGCTAAGAATGCTAAAAGAGAAATCGGATATCCGTATCCGGATCCGATGTTTTTTACTAAAACCATATCCGTTTTCATATCCGAGCATTTTTAAAATTTCATATCCGTATCCGGATTCGGATTCGATCATAAGTCGGATACAGATATCCGTATCCGACGATTTTTCGAATATGGTAAGCGGATATCCGCACATATCCGTATCCGTTTTCATCCCTAGGTGCACCTCATTAGAAGGACCCTCTCTCTCTCTCTCTCTCTCTCTCTCTCTCTCTCTCTATATATATATATATATATATATATATATATATATATATATAGGGCTTATCCAGAGGGCACTGTGCCCATTTAGGATTTTTAAGCACGCGTTATCATCCGTGTGATGATGATCAAGCAGTTCTGAGTAAAATTGATTAATTTCTAAAATTAGCGCTAAGAATGAGTTGCCATAACCACCCAACGCACATTACTCGCAATTTAATTCCTTTTTTTGAGTATCTTATATTTCCAATTGTATCGAGTCCTTAAAAAAAGGAAGACGGTTTTGGAAAGATACATTTAAATCATCAATTTCGTATCGAAGAAATAATCATTGTACATTTGATCAGTAATGTAAATAATGTACTCAAGTAATTATGTGTTGCGAGATCAGTAATACTGAAACACTTGTCAGTATTTTACATATGTAATATTACATTGTACAGAGATCAGTAATTCATTCATGTTACTCAAGTAATACATATTCAGAACTCAAGTAACTATTGTTGTGAGATCAGTAATTAAGTATGCGAATTACTAATGTCCATACAATAAGTACTGATTACAAATGTCCATTTTACTGAAGTCATTTTGATTGTTACTAATGTTATAGTTACCTAATACTTTGAGTCTTACTGAAGCACTTTTTATTTACTTATATAACATTTTTAATTACTTATAATGTATCGAGTGTTACTGATGGCAATACATAAGTTACTGTCACATTATTTTTTATACTTATTCCAACTTATTTATTCCATTACCTTCTTTTACCTACAATTTATTACATGTTACTGATGCTTCTATATATCTTACTTGTTTTATTCTTTATTTTGAATTACTATCGAATCACACCTTCTTTACTTATGTAGCCTATTTAATTACTTGTAATACGTCAATTGTTACTGAAAGTCGCACATAAATTACTTAATTATAGTTATATGGTGAACATCTAAATTTCAACTGTCTTGTAGTCCATTTAGATGATGTTTTTTTGCTCTCGCTCCTCCGAATAACAGCAGCTTCTTCAAGACACCAAATTGTTGCATTATTCTGCAAGAAACAATAAGTTAGTTTATATCCGTGAATAGTAATAATTGTATAAAGAAAAGCAACTCAGCAATATACTCATTTCAGTAAGAATCATTCAATGACAAGTAACATGTAATGAATTGTTAGTAAAGTTTGTTATATGACAAGTAACTTGTAATGAATTGTTAGAAACTCAACAATATACTCGCTTCAGTAAGAATCATTCAATGACAAGTAACATGTAATGAATTGTTAGTAAAGTTTGTTATATGACAAGTAACTTGTAATGAATTGTTAGAAACTCAACAATATACTCGCTTCAGTAAGAATCATTCAATGACAAGTAACTTATAATGAATTGTTAGTAACGTTTGTTATATGACAAGTAACTTGTAATGAATTGTTAGTAACTCAGCAATATACTCGCTTCAGTAAGAATCATTCAATGCTAAGTAACTTGTAATGAATTGTTAGTAAGATTTGTTATATGATAAGTAACTTGTAATGAATTGTTAGTAACTCAGCAATATACTCGCTTCAGTAAGAATCATTCAATGACAAGTAACATGTAATGAATTGTTAGTAACGTTTGTTATACGACAAGTAACAATTGTGTTAACATTAGTAACATAAAATATCTCATTAGTAAATTACTTAAATATATCAGTAACTCAATATATTTTCAAATTAACGCATAAAAAATAACAATTGTATTTACTGTAACTTTTTATTATATGAAATCAAAATACCTTCGATACAAAATCAACTAGGACTACAAATCGTGTATCAAAATGAATAAAAATGATATTGTGAATACCATTTCTCATATTTCAATCATACTTCTCGAATAAATATTGCTTACGATCAAAAATATGTATTATTCGTAATTGCTTTTGAAATATGCCGATCACAATCCATTCGCGAATTAACCATGAACGAAACCTAATGAAAAAATATTATCAAAGAAAAAACAACAATTAAAACGCGGGATCAATGAAAATATAAAATCAACAATTGAAATACAATACCTTTGGCGAGCGAAAATCGTCTCCAATCGATAATAAAACACAATGATTCGTGAGAATGATCGCTCGATCCCCTCTCAAAATGTGACAAAATGGATTTTTTCTCAATACAATATCAGACGATACCAAAAAAGTCTACTGCTATTTTGGGAAATTCATTAATATTCAAAATTAAAAGCATTGTCACTACCATTGCCGTTCCTAAAATCATGGGATTAAGAGATTTAATCTAACGGTGGATAATACGGGCTCATTTTATCCAAATGGGCACAGTGCCCTCTGGATAAAAATCCTATATATATATATATACACACACACACACACACACACACACACATACACGTATATACATATACATACATACATCTATATATATATATATATATATCCAAGCAATCAAAAATAAAAGTTGCACAAATGTTAAGTCGAAGAACCCTTTTGAAGTATGAACCATGAGGAAAAAACATCAATAACAAGAACTATTCCACTATACAAGAAAAAATGTGTGAACTGCAAGAATGTTCCAAGAAATGCAAGAGGTGATTGTAAAGTATAAACCCACAAATCCACACCTAAACTTAATATATACATATATAGGTTGCATTCCTAATTGGATATATAACAAGACCATTTAACTTTTTAAAAGGGAGCATGTAGGCTATGTACAACAAAATGCACTTTCCGTCGCCACTTCTGACAACATTGAAAGGGATCAGAAGTGTCATTCAGGATAAACTACGGGTGGAATCTCAATAGCAACTGGAATCTATAACAAACATGAAATTGTCCTCGAGCAAACTTAGAGCACAACTTGACACCAGGTAGAAATCCAAGTTTATATATTAATTAACAGCATGAAAAGAAAAATAAAACATATTTTCATCTCACATACAAACGAACTTTACATCAGCCCTCAGGAGTACGTTGGAAAGCGTTATACATTCTTTGCATCGAGGAAATCAAATAACAATATCAACATTGGAAGCGATCAAGAAGCCAAAAAATACAAAGATGCGACAACAAGCAATCTCTCTATCTAACAGTCCAGTTATGTCCCTTGCCTGAGTAAATTTATTCCTGCATTAACTCCACCTTCTGAGTCGAACTCCGCGGCAACTCAAGCTTCTATGCAAATAAATCCTCACAACCAATATCACTTTGTCCCTTCTAAGACGTAAAGCGGACAACAATGCAAGATATATCATCCTTACTATCTCTCTTAACTGCTTCAGCAGTCAGTTGCTTGGCAGCTTCTTGCGGGTCATTATTTTTACGAGCGATCTCAACAGCCTCGTCATTATTCACTACCTGCAAAAGTTGCAACTGTAAAACCAGTGGAACAAACTCTTACACAGTATATGACGATGGGTTGCATGTGTCAAGAGCCTACCTTCCAGAGGCCATCACTAGCAAGAATGAGAAAATTTACTTCAGGGTTGATGTCAGCATATCGTATGTCGGGGTCAGATCGCAAATGGGTTTTCAAACTCTTGTCTCCAAAGGCACGAGAAACGGCTAGCTGGCCATTCACTCGGGGAACGTCCCCTGATTACCCATGAACAAATCATTTATCAGTTATTTTGATATTATAGATGTTTGCAAGAAGAAGGTAATGTAATTAATGATGGAAAAAGAAACGCTCCTAAATTGGAATTTACAAATATCTCGGAAGCCACATACAACAAAAGGCATATTAAATTCAATTATGACGAGACTATTCTATAAAAAGACGAGTAATTTTGGCCGTCTAAACCAATTCTAAGACCTGGAAGTGGCTAGCACATAATCTGAAACCAAGCGAAGCCGTTAAGTGCTAAAAATTGTGCCACGTATTTTGGTACACTATTCTTGTTCTCAACTCATTCACACTTAAACTCTGAAGGAGTAGAGTTTCTTCCATCATATTTTATAGATTTGAAAATGATTTATTATAGAGGATTTGAAAATGATTTATTATAGAGGATTTGAAATGATGATTTGAAAGAAAGCAACTGCAATTTATTATAGAGGAAATATGAAAATCTGATGAAATTTTATATCTAACTAATGAATGACATCTACTTAATTGTGGGAAAAGGCTTTGTTGTTGTTGTAATGAATGACATCTCCAGTTTGAATACTGCTCTAAACACTATTTCCAAATCATTTCGCAAATATGCTTCACCTATCTTGTAATGGCCAAAAAAGCGGGCTTAAAGGAAACTAAAATTATAATTCCCTACAATCAAATTTCCTGTAATGATGTTTATTGCAGTTACAAGTTAGTAAAAGATTTTAGACTGACAGACATAAAATATTAAATAATTTTTTCTTTGGAAAGGAAAACAAGGGAGATATTGGCCTCGTTAGAAGGATGATTCATGAAAAAAATAAATCTCTCCAGAAAAATATATAGCCTTACTACTAGGAATAGTAACTAGGCATGGCCAGATTCCTACTAAGAATATAATACACTTCTATGCCTTAGTCTGGTTCACTTTCCTTCTGCACTATTAGTCCTTCCTTCTCATCCTCTCTTGCCCATTTTATGCAAATGCTTGTAGTTATTATCTCAGTTTCAAGTCTTGTGCATCTCATATAAGAAAACAGACAACTTTTGGTGGTGTCTCCATCACATGGAAGACATCAATGTGTTATAGAAGTTTAATATGCATAACTTTTGGTACTCAGCCAATCATATTTCAAAGTTTGCTTAAAGTTGTTATAACTTAATTTTTGGTCTACTTTGTGCTTTCATTTTAACATAAACATCTGTGAAAACTTATAGAAGCTCGCCAGACAGTAAGTGTCTGGTGCAATAGGAAGAAAACAAGGAAACATAGCCTACAACCATGTGAAGAAATATCAACCAAGTATTTCTGATTTCTCATGTTCGTTGTCCATGCAACGGTGAAAGGGTTGCCACTAAAAGTGAGTTGAGCATACAAGGCCAATCGCGTGGACAGTTCTTAGAACATTCTAAGGCCAACCACATGTTTGTTGCACATAGGGGAAGTAGGATGTGGATCAAATACGCAAGCATGAGACAATCATGACACAGGATTTACAAAGTTCATCCTTAACGCACTATATCCTCGACAACGACGATGGATCTCTCTCTAGCATGATGGTAGAACGACAATATAGAGGATGAAGAAAGTAGCACCTTTGTACATACCCTACATGGACGGAATCATGAGTACTAAGTACTAACACACCGAGAGACTTGCCCTCGAGTCCCCACGGGGGATGCACCTGTTCCCCGACAGACCCCCCACCCCAAAAAAAAGAAAGAAAGTGCTCATTGGCCTGACAGCGAGTTCACCATTCCATTTCTTGTTATGACGGGCTTTGTCCGCCAACGACTAGGAAGAGGTCACATAACAGGATGTGCAAAATATTGGAGGGAGAGGTTACATTGCACTATATGCAAAATATCAGGCAGAACGGCCAGGTTAGGATTTAAGAACAACCTATGACAGCTATCTCTGTCTTTTATGTTCCATCCATCACATATGCAAGATGCAGTGATGTCAACATAGGTGTTGCCTTGTTGGTCTATGTTAGCAATCAGGATTGTGGAAGCGTAATATCATAAATAAAGAATAAGAACAATGAATACCAGGATTTTTACGTGGAACCATACTCCGTGAGGAGCAGGATGAAACCACGGAAGAACGCTTCAAAGGGTTGGTGTTTCTATTGAACTTTCTCATCTAATACAAGTGGTGTGGGGCTTCTTATATATCCTCCACTGAGTCCCCATGTCCCATAAATAGTAGATGCAGGACTAAACCATTGGATGTGATAATTAAACCCTGGAAGGATCCAATTACTCATCTATACATGACATATACTCCAACACTACCCCTCAAGTTGGAGCATGCAATGCTCAGCTTGTATAAATAGAAAGAAATCACTCAAACTCACAATACAAGATATTATGGACAATATCAACTCAATGCATACGCAATTGTCAGTTATCGTCGAGGACATTGCTTCTCACATCATGCTAGTGAGGAGGAACAAAAGGACTGGAGTGTGAGTTGAATTGGGTCTCCTCGTTAGAAAACATATGCTCTGTATTGCATCTGTTAGAGTCGCTGAAACTGAAATGAGCCTCTCGTCGGAGTACTCTGGCTCGACACATGTAGAAGATTGTGCATCATGTGGACAATTGCTCCATCTCTGAAAGGCTGAATTGAAAAAAAAACGTGGAAACATCTTTGTCGGAATCCACGGTCACTGAAGAATGGAGTCTGAAAGTCTCCTCGTCGAAGAACTGGGTTTCTCCCATACTAGCTCAGAGAATGGGATCTCAACTCTAGAGTCCCTATGAAACCACATGAAAACCCTAACCACAATAGCTTAGAGAATGGGATATCTACTCTGGAGTCCCTATGGATCACATGAAAACTCCGAAACCAAAAACAAAGATAAGGACCATGCAAATGATGAACGCAAATGTATGCGCATCATACTGAAGACTCGGAACCAATCTGTAGAGTCTGAATCTGAAAATCTGTAGAGTCTAAAATATGGTTTGGAGAAGCTGAATCTGAAATCGAGCTGTAGAACTATACACAATACTCCACCTTTCTCCCATACTTTTGTTGGAAAAAAATGGCATCGATAACGTTGGGAGAAGACATCAAAATAGGGGAAAACGAATAAGCCATTCACAATTTTTTCCCTTCTGCATTTTTTCTTCTTCATTTTTTTAAAATCATTTTTTTCCAACTATTCCCTTTTTTAGCCGTCTCCCCCCTTTTTCTCGCGTATGGTTTTTTTACATCCACCTTTCCTTTTTTCGGATTGTTTTCTCATTTTAAAAAAACCTCCCCCTTATACTTCAACCTTCTCTTTTTTTCTTTAGGCCCTCCCTTTTTTATTTCGCAACAACGACCTAAATCTGGGCCAATATATCACCCCCCTCCATTTTTTTGAGCAACAATCCCAGTACAAAATAATAGCAAAAAAATGTTATATTTATAATAAGGTCCCCTTCATGAGTATAGGGCCTTAGATTCGCCACATGAGAATTCAGTTTTCATTGGACTTAGGGTATGGAGAACCCATCTCAGAGAAGACGAAGGAGGCGGTGGTGTACGCGTATGAGGAGACATGGAGGCGACTATTGTTGGAAGAGAATGCCTCATCGATGCTAAGGAGGGGTTGTCTTGAACCCAACCCAACTTAGGGTTCCGTGTCAAGAACCCAACTTTCTCTTCTGCCTCGATGGGTTCTTGGAGATGAACCCATCACCGTCGCATATATAAAGATTGGACATCACCACTTAAAGGGATAGACATGTGTTTGAAAGGACTGGAGGAGGCGACATGGATGGAGGCTGGCGAGGTAGTGGTTGTGTTGCTTGACAAGGGTTTATGTATGGTGGCTCGCGTGAAGGTGTTGGTGGCTAATGCCACCTCTGTTGCTTCTTCATCTTCTTCTAACGGTATCTTTGGGTTTGGTAACCTAATGAGTCATTCAAGATGTTGTTGCTTGTTGCGGAGAGGGAGGTACCTAGAGATGATGCCGATTGGAGTATTACAGAAACCCTTGAGATGCATCACAGCGATGCGGCTGTGACCAGATGCTAGGGGATGCGTTAATGTAGCTACGACGGGGGCGATTCTTCTTCTTGATTTGAGATCCAATGTTGTAAAAGTCACCCGAATAGCCCGACTAGTAGGTCCGACTAGTCTAGTCAGTGGGGTGGCCGACCGAGTTCCAACTAATTCCGACTAGGTCCACTAGGCGATCAATTTTTGCTTGGAGATACCATATTTTCTTATTTTTTTAAAAGTAAATTTATTCTAATACGCTAATATTTTATTTGAATTCAATTACTTCTTTTGATTCATTATGATAGTAAAATATATATATATATATGTAAATATATTATAATCATGGAATGAAATTTCGCGAAATTTCGGCGAAATTTCGCCGAAATTTCGGTTTCGAGAGGTCATGGGTATCGAAACTCCTATATATATATCGATTTCCCGGATTTCGACCGAAATTTCGGTGATATTTCGACATTTCGATCCATTTCGACCCATTTCGATTGAAATTCATGGATCTCAGTACAAAATTTCCTGGATTTCGACCGAAATTTCGATGATATTTCGACATTTCGATCCATTTCGACCCATTTCGGCTGAAATTCATGGATACATGGTATGTTCAGACAAGATGGTACATACATCGATTATTCAACTTGGGGAGCTTCTTCCACTTTGGGTTTAAGCAGTGGAGATGAAAAAAGTCTATAGCTTCTATATTTGATATAGCTTGTTCCTTTCATTTATTTGTCATTTATCTTCGTAAATAGATGCATCTTTATTGTAAGTATGTAATTAATTCTGTAATTCATTCGAACTTTGTCTGTGACGGTTATTTCTATGAACAAAACATTGTTTAATTAATCATTATCTACATTTTTAAATAAAAAATTCTTTTCTATTTTATGAACAAAAGATGTCTTCTAAGTGTTGTTAACTTAGTTATTTTGATTTCCATTTCCAATATCTATCCGACTGCTCAACAATATGTCTGATATGATCGATATGGTGTGATATAAGGCGCATGAATGAGAGATGTGTGTGATATAAATGTGCATTTGTAAGATGTTGTTTTAAGATCTCGGATTGGATGATATTAATTTCTAGTACATATCAGTCAAGAATCAACGTTAACATCGATTTGACCGATATGACCGATATGACTGATATGACCGATATGTGCGATCTAAGGGGCATATATAAGCAATATGTATGATTTAAGTGTGTATTTGTAAGCTATTTATTGTTGTAATAACTCATAAGATCTTAATTTCCAAAAAATCATCGAAAAATGGTTTTTTTGAGTCATTTTCGACATTTCCACCGAAACGGTCAAAATTTCCCAAAATTTCACCGAAATTTCGGTTTTGGAGGGGACCGAAACGAGATCGAAATCGAGATTTCGAACCTTGATTATAATATATGCATAAAATGACATATATGTAAAAAAATCAAAGCCGATTAAAGCCCGACTAAATCCGATTAATTGTCCGACTACCGATTAACCCTTAGTCAGTGACTCGACCGACCGAGTACCGACTACCGACTTTTGCAACCTTGTTGAGATCAAAACCCAACGGTCCTGGATATAGCATTGAAGTAGACCTTGAATATGGCATGGAGTAGGGGTAAATTGCTAGAAGATTGCAACCGATCATATCAATATTGTCGATGATGACAAAGAATTCTTCAGAACATTGATGACAATTCATGCAGAACTAGAGTTTCAGAAAACCCATGTTGAAAACGATCTGCAGAACTTGAACCAAATGCTTGCATGCTAGAATAAGGGTTTTGTGAAACCCCAGAAATCTTAAACAAATCATGTATGTCAATCAAATAATGAATATAAAATAAATCTTCGAGAATCGAAACCGCTCAGATACCATGTTAGAAGTCAAAAATGCAGAAGCATAGTATCAATGATAAAGAATAAGAACAATGAAGAACACCGAGATTTTTACGTAGAACCCTACTCCGTGAGGAGTGGGATGAAATCACGAGAGAATGCCTCAAGGGTTGATGTTTCTATTGAACTTTCTCATCTGATACAGGTGGTGTGGGGCTTCTTATATAAACTCCACTAAGTCCCCACATCCCACAAATAGTAGATGTGGGACTAAACCACTGGATGTGGTAATTGGACCCTGGATTGGACCCTGGAGGGATCTAATTACCCAGTTACACATAACACATATACTTTAATAGTACATTTAAGAAAACCACTTGAAGACAATGCCTAGAAAGAAAATAGATAGCTAACCAAAATTAAGTTTTAGTCATGAAACCATGAGTCTAACCGAATATCATTCTGGTGATTGGATAATGAGGATGAATATGACCTTTAAAGTAAAAAGGTTGCAAACCTCAAAGGGTCTATGATTAAATATTGCTAAAAAATTTACTAACAACCAAGTACATATCTCAAAAGAATCAATTATAACTATTGAGCATAGGAATGAGAACCAAATCACAATGTCTTTAAAAGGACAAGCGAAAAAGAAAAAAATCAATTAAGAACTACAAAAGAGATTTTTGGGTATTGCCGAAAATGCAAGCACAATCAATCACCATATAAGAACGCGAAATAGCATATACAATTGACGGTGGTCGGTCACCTCCCGTAATTATCGAAGAAGAAAAAAACTTTGAAGAACAATTACAACTCCTCATTCGCTCGCTCTCTTCCTCTCTTTTCTCCCTCTCTCTCTCTCTCTCTTTGATTTATTTGTGGGGAGTCAACATAGTCACCGCTCAAATTATAGGCTTAGATATAAGAGTCTAGTCATGCTCCCTACATGGATTTTACATGAAATCCAAGTTAATTCTTAATAGAATTAGGAGTCTAATTCCTTTCGGACATGCAATCTTAATAAAGGACTCTCTAAATCCTACATAGTTTTTTGTCAACAACACCTTTAACTGGTAACCAACCAAAATCAGTCAGGTCGGCCAATAATAATCAATGTCTAAAAATGCTCACATATTATGAAAAACGAGACAACAATGGCATCCGTTGTTTTATTTCCTTCGCTGAGCGAAATGCCATTTTTGGGATCTTCAACACATATACATGAAGGGGAGAATATCACTGTCAGGTTCTAAGATGTTTTCAGTTTGCTTTGCATGGAAAACAAGCATGACACGGGGGCAGCTGGCTATGAAAATGGATTGACGTAACCAAACATTCCGGGTGTCCAATGGAGTATGTTGGAAGAAAAAATAGATGTGTTTACTCTAGGGAACCCTAGGCTCTCTTATATAGAGGAGAGACCTATGGGTAAATTACATAAGATAGACATAAAGAAATAAAATAGCCAAAAAGATACATAGGAACATAGAAATATCTCTACACTCTCCCTCAAGATGGAGCATAGATGTCAATCATGCTCAGCTTGGACGAACACTTCTGAAATGGCCCCCTGAATAATGCCTTGGTAAAGATATATGTTGTTTCCTCTCCTAAACTAACATGAGAGGTAGAAATCAAATACTTCTGAATCATGTCTCTAGTATAATGGCAATCTACCTCAATATATTTCGTTCTCGAATGGAATGCGAGGTTGTTTGCAATGAATAAGGTAGCCTAATTATCACATTATAACTGCATTGGTAGAGGAACTTCTACATACAATCCTACTAACACTGCTCGAACCCACATCATTCACGTACTTGCCTGTGCCATAGTCCTATACTTAAATTCAGAATCCCGATGACCCATGTGTGTACAAGAAGCTCAGTGGAAGCACCATTGTGTTCATCGTGCATTACGTAAATGGCATCCTTATCATTGAGAATGATACATAAACGATAACTGGTGTTAAGGTATGGCTGTCCCATACCTTTGTGATGAAAGATCTTAAAAAATGCTCTTATATCTTGGATATGAAATTGTTCAAAAACAGATTAAAAAAAAAGGATTTTGAGATTGTCTCAACATGGATACATTGAGAATTCTTGGAATGATTTCCTATGGAAAACTCCAAGAAATGATTCATTCTCTTATGACACGATATACACCTACCTAAAAGGACGGTTCCTCAAAGTGTTGAGGAAAGAAAGCCATGGCTGGATGCCCTTATGCATCAGCTGTGGAAAGCCTAATATATGCCGTGATGTGCACAAGGACAGATATTTGCCATGCAATGTGAGTGGTAAAGCATTACCAATCCTGTTATGGTGAAAAACATTGTAATGCGGCAAAGAACATCTTCAAGTATTTAAGAAGGACGCAAGATTACATCTTCATCTATGTAGACAGTGATCTCCAAGTCTTGGGATACACATATTCATATTCGAATCAGACATTGATGACCGCAAGTCAACTTCAGGGTTTGTGTTCTTATAGAATAGTGGTGTTGTGAGCTGGAGAAGTAACAAGCAAGACACTACGACTGATTCAACGACAGAAGCTGAATACATTGTCGCATCAGATGTTGCATAGGAGGCAGTGTGGTCGTGCAAATTCATCCTGGAACTTGGTGTAGTTTCCTCTGACACTCCCATTCTGCTGCTCTGCGATAACATGAGAGCCATAGCCCAAGCAAAAAACCTAGATGACATCAAAAGAGCAAACACATGGAAAATAAATACCACATTATTCTGGAGATACAAAAGCGTGGTGACAACATCATCACCAAGGTAGCCTCTACTGACAACGTTGTTGATCCCCTTACGGGCCTTACCAAACCTTTATCCCAAAAGATTTTTAACAAACATGTTTAAGGATTGTACCTGAATAGTTTTGAGGGTTAGTAGGAGATTGTTGGACATGTAAGCCTAGAGTGAATCATTTCTCCAAAAAATGTTATTGTAAATTTTTTATATATTAATAAAAGTTGTTGATTTTCACTCTCTGTTTGAAACTAATGAATGAATGCAACTATAAGGTCCCTTTGTAAAACTAGGATTATGTACCATGTTCATCTTGATAATCATACAAATGTTAATTCAAAGGTTAAATCATAAAGGATGGTGTCTGCATAATATCTAAAGAGTTAGATTGAAGACTCATCTATCACCGTCAAATGATTATTGAGAAAGGATCTCCATCCAGAGAAGGAGATGGTAATCCTTACTCCAAAGGTTAATATCTGACCAACCTCTTGATGCATGTCCTCTACATAAGAATAGAGATTCAGAGGTGCCCGATAAGTTAAGTCAAAGAGTTGATTTAACAAGATCGAGATAAACAAGACCTATATCGTATGTTGTAATGATATAGGCATGTATCCTCTGATCGGAGACAGATGTATTACTATATGTTTGAGTATGTATATTAAGCAGACCATTAGATTGATGACCTAATCAAGGGCTATACACCGACAAGCTAGTATGCATGTATGAGCATATGAGTAATATGATCTCTCAAAGGGATCATACAGATTCATTACTGAACCAGAAGACATGAGCTCACTAATGAAATATTGGGACCAATTAAATTCCAACAACGATTGTCTTGCTTTGGAAGCATTACATGATTTGTAGGAAAGATATATGCTTTTGAAAATCATATGATCGATATCAACTCCCAATGATCGAATGAGAAACGTAATGATAAAACCCTGGAAAAGACAGTTCAAATGTGATTCGAACGTCGGGTTTACTACAGGATTTCTAGTATGCAGGATGTACGGGTATTAGGAATACTCAAGGGTGAAGTGATCTTAATCAATTGTATAACAATGACGCTTCCATTCCGAAGGAGTGATGAAACAAGTTTGGATTTTAGTGACTCCATTCAGTAGATTAATTATCCAATCTTGGTCCAAATGTTAAACATTGATCTAAATATGATTTAGATGCAATGACAATGATTTAGATGCAATGACAAGATTAGATATTCTGTCTGACTTGATCATACATCTCAGAGCGGTCTTCTAGATATAAATATGAGATTAGATCTCAGTATCCAAGTCAATAGACATGGAATATATAGTCGCCTTGTCCTTATCTCCAAGTATCCATGGAGGAAGCACATTGTTCTTAAAAGAATTCAAGAATAATTACTATATCTGAACATTAGAAATTTGATGGTTAAATATGATTTAATTATCACTAATAATGTGGATATGATTTACACATTATTTGGATACACTAGAGAGATATCTAAGATAGATTGGATTTAATCATCATAGATATGATTAATGTGGATAGCACTATCCACAATAATTGTAAATTTGATTCATAATATTATGGAGAGTTTTAATTGTAAATACGATTTACAATTTATAAGATATTGTGAATTGAATTCACATTATACAACTAAATGTGAATTGGATTCACATTGTACAACTAAATATAAATATGATTTACATTTAATATTGGTTGGATGAATATGATTCATTATTATCAACGGCATGACTGAAATTGTCACAAAATAATTTGGAATTATCTTGGTGAATCTCAAGCAACAAAAGTTGTTGCAACATGTAGAAAATATGATGAGATTGAGAATCTCATCAATTAGGAAAGACGGGGAGGGTCTTCAATTGAGGATACGATATTAACTCATGTTCGGTTAGACGATGACTCTACGTTAAACATCCTCCACAAGTCCGTTTTTGACCAACTCAAATTCGGACAACTCAAAAGACAAGGGTGACCGTTCAACTGCCTGATCGGTCTACCAAAATACCGCGAGGAATCGTTTCTATCGTCGTAAATTTCTGAGGTGACAGACATAAAGTGGACTTTATTGCCCTTGACATTGAGCACTCCGAAAAGTTGTATGAGTCT
Organism: Ottelia alismoides; assembly: GCA_037367405.1. Lineage (NCBI taxonomy): Eukaryota > Viridiplantae > Streptophyta > Magnoliopsida > Alismatales > Hydrocharitaceae > Ottelia > Ottelia alismoides. The sequence goes on along the minus strand of JAZKJV010001898.1, from coordinate 419,690 downwards.
CCTATCATTTTAGGAAAACCGTTCTTAGCCTCCACTAAGCCAATTGTCGATTGTAAGACTCAAGATATCAAGTTTCCGAACTCAAACCAAAATGCACAAAGCCTCAATGACACGACTTGCTCTGAGGAAACCCGATTTGAAACCAACAGTCGTGATCATGAGACAAACACTTCACATAATCAGACCTTTCACGAAACACAGACACAAGACCTAGGAGAAACACCTGAGAAATCGATTGTCGAGTTGTATTTGAATTCTCACCACCCTAACACTGCTCCTAGGAGGAAACATTATTCAGGAGCTTATGAAAAATTAGATCATATTTCTGAGGATCTTCACGATTATTTAAGTGGTCCAATCTTTGAGTCGGCAGTAATTCATGAGATACTTGAATAATAGAAGGAACCGACTCAGGAAACCTCCGATGTCATCAAAACTCACGAATATTTGAAGATGACATCAACACCCCCAGCCAGCAATCACAAAGCCACCAGAAACATGCCCCCTCACCCGAAGACGCCTATGACCATACAAGAATCTTGGTCGATTTTTACAGGTATTCGTCTGACGAGGAACTCATAAATGCCACATTGGTTACTCAGGATCGGGAGAAGAATATTGTCCATCTTCCTCCCAATGCTTCTTACGGAAATAAACCGACCAAGAAAGTCACTTTTGACCTTAGAAATTAGGTGATTTCTGAAGAATCCTCATCCAATCCTGAAGTGGTTCATCATGTAAGTGCAATAAGTACAGTTGTGATCAAAGGGCACTTACTTATGGTTGACTATAGTTGGAGATCCTCTACGTATGACTACTATTCTTCTGAGGATAACTCTGACAATGGTTGGTCCTCTTCATCCCCCGCTCTTCACCACCTTCCACATCTCCATACTCTCCCGCCACACTCCTACAAGAAGGTTCGTCGCAAACATCATTGACCTTGTAGGGTTCCCCACTTGTAATTACCCGATCATACTTAGGTCGATATGAGCCTAAGTATAGGGGGACCATTACCATTGTTTATACATCACTTCTATTCTTTTCCCCTCACCATCGACTACCTCATTTCATGCTTTTTTTGGTATACTTAGTCCCTCAAAAGTCCAAATATCGGGGGGACAGGTCGATTTCTTTTCTTTTTAACTCAACTATACTTAGTACGAGCCATGTCTACATTTCATTTTATGCCATGAGGATATACCACAAGCTAAGTATAGGGGGTGTTTGTATATATTCTATATATTTTATCCGTAGCTTGTATTTAATTATTTTCATCTAAAATCAGATATGAGTGCAAGTTGTGTATATTATGTATATTATACTAAATTCTTGATGTAAAGAATGCCTGATTTTAAAAAAACCTGTCTGTTGCAACTAACGCTACGTGTGTAAAAGTTTTGAAAATAAATGGCTTCTTATTCATTATTGTATTAAAAATTCACTCATGTTCTTGCATTTCATTAAGCATCTCATGCATCCATGCATTCTTTAGTTGGTGCATTCCTGCACTTTCGCCATCATCAAGACTTAAGGATTTGAAGACACTTGATTTCTAAGATCTTGAAAGTCTGAGTTAACTAGCCTTAATCATTAGGGTTTTTGAACTTAATAATCTGCACTTCCCTATCGAGGATTTGAGCGCTATATTGCACTCTTCATCTCTACCTTATAAAGAATATGACCAGCACATCACTTATACAATTGTATGATTGATGAGATGAGTTGAGTTATCACTTAAGAAACTAGGACTGGAGTTTGAGTTTAGACCCGATTTAATGATGCTCAAGGATGGGATAAAGTTAATGAAGGCTTCAAAAAACATGGGTGTCGGTAAAACTATAGCTAGTATGTGAACAAGTTTGCAAGCTATCGTTTGATATCTACCTATGTGTCAGGGTGTGAAGAAACATAAATAATTTTTTTATCAGTGTGCGCCAACTTTTAGTAAAAGTAGTGGAGTTAGCCAAACAATGAAATAAATTTCGAGAGATATTCTCTCATACAAAGAAAAGCTCTACCATTACAAATGCAAATTCAAAAGAGCTTCCACCAAAGGAGAGTTCTCCCAACCATTTCTAAATGTCTACTTGGACCAAATGCTATTAGGACCAAGGAGTCGGGCTAGCACCCAAAAAGGGCTCTGCATCATATAGTGATACAAGTCTGGGTGTCGAAGGTATCTTAGATACTCAAAAGAGACACACCTGATGTACTCCTAGGAAAACAAGTGCAGCCGACTCAAAATTCTCTTGATGGACACATTGATCAACAAATCAAAATATAAATGTGTTGATTAATAAGGCACTCGAGAGGCCCCTTGTTCCAATGTGAAGGAGAGAAGAATATACACAATCCTATGCCCTCTATCATCTGGTCGTCCATCTACACTTTTAAGTCTGACAAACTAATCAGACGGTGGATTGAATGCAAAAACCGACTTATTCCATAATGTTGAGGATTAGGTCTAGAGGAGAGTCTCCTCAACGGGGCCTTGGGTGACATCTCGACTCGACTCTCATGATTGCAGTATACTAATTGTCATATCCATATATTTTACGTATAAACAGAGAGTCTGATAAATAAAGAAGTTAGATTCCTTTTGACTAAATCATGCTTGAGCTTAGAATTTTAGGATTACTCAAATTAAGGATTTTCGATGAATTGAGTCTTGGAAAATTCATATGTACAATTAGGGATTTATTCATTCATTCTTTGATGCTCGGGGACGAGCATGGTTTAAGTATAGGGGTATGATAAATCTCTGATTCAACATGCTAAAATTGATCAATTAGGATCCATTCCCCGAAATTCATATGCATCTAACAATTTAAATAGCATTATTATTATGTGTAAATAATATTCGTATTTTATCATGCATAACTGCATAAAATAAGGGGCCAAAAAAATTAAGTGTAATATACCACAAGCTAAGTATAGGGGGTTGTTTGTATATATTCTATATACTTTATCCCTAGCTTAATTATTTTCATCTAAAATCAAGTGTAGGTGTAAGTTGTATATGTTATGTATATTATACTAAATTCTTGATGTAAATAATGCCTGATTTTCAAAAAAAACTGTCCATTGCAACTAACGCAACGTGTGTAAAAGTTTTGAAAAAAATGGCTTCTTATTCATTATTGCATTAAAAAAATTCATTCAAGCTCTAGCATTTCATTAAGCATCTCATGCATCCATGCATTCTTCAGTTGGTGCATTCCTGACATATTCGCCATCACTTAAGACTTAAGGATTTGAAGACACTTGATTTCTGAGATCTAGAAAGTCGGAGTTAACCAGCCTTAATCATTAGGGTTTTTTGAACTTAATAATCCACATTTCCCTAGTTTGAGGATTTGAGCGCTATATTGCACTCTTCATCTCTACCTTATAAAGAATATGATCAGCACATCACTTTCACAACTGCATGATTGATGAGATGAGTTGAGTTATCACTTAAGAAACTAGGACTGGAGATTTAAGTTTAGATCCGATTTAGTGATGCTCAAGGATAGGATAAAGTTAATGAAGGCTTCAAGAAACCTGAGTGTAAGTTAAACTGTAGTCAGTATGTGAACAAGTTTGCATGTTATCGTTTGATATCTACCTATGTGCCAGGGTGTGAAGAAATATAAATAAATTTTTGATCAGTGTGCGCCAACTTTTAGTAAAAGCAGTGGAGCTAGCCAAACAATAAATAATTAAAGAGAGATATTCTCTCATACAAAGAAAAGCTCTACCATTACAAATGCAAATTCAAAAGAGCTTCCACCAAAGGAGGTGATCCCAACCATTTCTCGGTGACTACTTGGACCAAATGCTATTAGGACCAAGAAGTTGGGCTAGCACCCAAAAAGGGCTCTGCATCGTATAGTAATACAAGTCTCGGTGTCGAAGGTATCTTAGATACTCAAAATAGAGACACCCGATGTACTCCTAGGAAAAAAAGTACAACTGACTCCAAATTCTCTTGACGGACACATTGATCAACAAATCAAAAATATAAATATGTTGAGTAATTAGGTACTCGAGAGACCCATTGTTCCAATGTGAGGGAGAGAAGAATATACATAATCTTATGCCCTCTATCATCTGGTCGTCCATCTACACTTTCAAGTCTGACAAACTAATGAGACGGTGGATTGAATGCAAAAACTGACTTATTCCCTAATGTTGAGGATTAGGTCTAGAGGAAAGTCTCCTCAACGGGGCCTTGGGTGACATCTCGACTCGACTCTCATGATTGCAGTATACTAATTGTCATATCCTTATATTTTACATAAAAATAGAGAGTCTGATAAATAAAGAAGTTAGATTCCTTTTGACTAAATCATGGTTGAGCTTAGAATTTTAGGATTACTTAAATTAAAGGTTTTCGATGAATTGAGCCTTGGAAAATTCACATGCGCAATTAGGGATTTCTCCAACTAAGTCATTCATTCTTTGATGCTCGGACGAGCATGGTTTAAGTATAGGGGTATGATGAATCTCTGATTCAACATGCTAAAATTGATCAATTAGGCTTCGTACCCCAAAATTCATATGCATCTAACAATTTATATAGCACTATTATTATGTGTACATAATATTCGTATTTTATCATGCATAATTGCATAAAATAAGGAGCCAAAAAATCATGTGTAACATACCATATGCTAAGTATAGGGGGTTGTTTGTATATATTCTATATACTTTATCCATAGCTTGTATTTTAATTATTTTCATCCAAAATCAGGTATGGGTGCAAGTTGTGTATATTATGTATATTATACTAAAATCTTGATGTAAATAATGCCTGATTTTCAAAAAAAACGGTCTATTTCAACTAACGCAATGTGTTCAAAAGTTTTGAAAAAAATGGCTTCTTATTCATTATTGCATTAAAAAAATCAATCAAGATCTAGCATTTCATTAAGCATCTCATGGATCCATGCATTCTTTAGTTGGTGCATTCCTGACACATTCACCATCACTCAAGACTTAAGGATTTGAAGACACTTGATTTCTGAGATCTTGAAAGTCTGAATTAACCGGCCTTAATCATTAGGTTTTTTAAACTTAATAATCCACACTTTCCTAGTTTGAGGATTTGAGTATATTGCACTCTTCATCTCTACCTTATAAAGAATATGACCAGCACATCACTTTCACAACTGCATGATTGATGAGAAGGGTTGAGTTATCATTTAAGAAACTAGGACTGGAGATTTGAGTTTAACTCGATTTAGTGATGCTCGAGGATGGGATAAAGTTAATGAAGGCTTCAAGAAACTTGGGTGTCAGTAAAACTGTAGCCAGTATGTGAACAAGTTTGCATGCTATCGTTTGATATCTACCTATGTGTCAGGGTGTGAAGAAATATAGATAAATTTTTTATCGGTGTGCGCCAACTTTTGGTAAAAGCAGTGGAGCTAGCCAAACAATGAAATAAATTTCGAGAGATTTTTCTCTCATACAAAGAAAAGCTCTACATTACAAATGCAAATTCAAAAGACCTTCCACCAAAGGAGAGTGCTCCCAACCATTTCTAAGTGTCTACTTGGACCAAATGCTATTAGGACCAAGGAGTCAGTCTAGCACCCAAAAGGGGCTCTGCATCGTATAGTGATACAAGTCTAGGTGTCTAAGGTATCTTAGATACTCAAAAGAGACACACCTGATGTACGCCTAGGAAAATAAGTGCAGTCGACTCCAAATTCTCTTGCCGGACACATTGATCAACAAATCAAAAATATAAATGTGTTGAGTAATAAGGCACTCGAGAGGCCCCTTGTTCCAATGTGAGGGAGAGAAGAATATACACAATCCTATGCCCTCTATCACATGGCCGTCCATCTACAGTTTCAAGTCTGACAAACTAATGAGATGGTGGATTGAATGCAAAAACTGACTTATTCCCTAATGTTGAGGATTAGGTTTAGAGGAGAGTCTCCTGGACGGGGCCTTGGGTGACATCTCGACTCGATTCTCATGATTGCAGTATACTAATTGTCATATCCTTATATTTTACGTATAAACACCATGCGAACCTATCCCTTCCAGCTCCTCACTCGCTTCACCTTCGCCACAATGTAATGTACCCTCGAGTCTCTCCCGTCCTAGCTTCACCTTTGTCCCTCAGCCATCGAGGATCGCCCAACCATGCTTCATTTCCCTCGACTGCAGCTCCTCCAACTTAACCGCAGCTCCGCCTCGCCCTTTGGGCAACTCCGCTCCATCTAGGCTCATGCTCCAAGCCACCTCGAGCTTCATGCTTCTCCAGCATAGCTCTACCGTCATTCTCGCTCCAACCATACCTCGCGTGGCCCTCGCAACTCCACCAACCACGGCCATCGTCCACCTTCGACCCGCAACTACACAAATGGAGATCAAGGTCGTGTGTCGACCTTGAGTCCACTGCACCTCGCTGTCGCTCTGCCACCACCAAGCCAGGTTGCCCCGACACACACTTCTTCCTCTTACATAGCTATGTGCACCGACCGCCGCCTTTACTCACAGTCGCCCCTCCAGCCGCATCTCCACGCCCACTCCGACTGCCTTGGTTCGCACTCCAGCCTCGCCTCGAGCAGCGTACCAGCCAGTTGCCGAGTCCCCTCACGTGAGGAGCACGTGGGGTGAGGTATTTTTTAACCAGACCCCACGTTCCTCTTGAATAGCACAGAAAGCCTGCCATCCAGGCACGTGTCCCTTGGAGAATTTACATCCGTACCCCCCGATTCTCTGCAAATAACAAAGAGGTCCAGCTAGCCAAAGTCGCGTGTCATGCATGGGATCTGCTGGGCAAATTGCATCTATGCTCCGAAAGTTTTAGTTATTACAGATTAGTCTCTTTAGGGACCACTTTGAGATAAAAACTTATATTTTACTGCATTTCAGTCCCTGCTACTTCATTTTACCATATCTTGCTCATTTAAACTTAGATTTGTACACATAATATGTCATTTTGAAGTTATTTACGTGCTCTATCATTTTGTGTAACTTGTGGACAGATCTGAAGCTAGTTAATGACTTATTACTATTTGAACCTCTTAATCTTTGTAGTCTTGACTATTAATATATTTGCACTCTTTTATTGAGAAAATTGATGATCTTTCTGCAGGGACTTAATTGAGAATATTTTACAAGATTAATCTTCTAACATTGACGGGAAATTGTTATTTAAAGAATTTAATCTGTGCATGGTCTCATCCAAAGACAAAGAATTATCGATTATAATTTTTAGGAGTCGTTTTTTATAGGAGTACAAATTAATCTATTAATCTTCTTGCCTGCATTTTTAGGGTTAATTTAAATCTCTCTCTTGAAATGATATCTTTTGATCTGTGATTTAATTCGAGGATATTGATTAATATTGTTTGGATTAATAATCGTAATCACAGATCTGGTGCTTCACTGTTTTTCTCTATGTTTATTTTCTTCGCATTGCATTTCATTTCCCATTTTATTTCTTGATACAGAAATTAACCTAGCATTTATTTAAATTAATTAAAAACTATGCAACTAAAAATCACCATTTCATGTGTTCAACCTTGGTATACTTGCCAAGTAAAATACTCCATATATGCAAATTTGTGGGTTTTTTTACTCAACGTATTTTGCCTCCTATAATACAATATTAGATTATTAAAGATGCATTTTTCGCATTCATCAGTCTGATTCTCTCATAAAAAATAGGATTTATGGCAATGTATGTGGCAGACTTGTTATCACAGTACAAGGGTACTGGAGTAACAACTGAGAGTCCAAGTTCCTGTAAGAAAGAGACAAGCCATGTAATCTCACATATGGCTTGGGTCATTGCCATGTATTTTGGTTATGCACTTGATCTAAAGACTACTGTCTACTTCTTGCTTCGCCAAGTGACCAGATTGTCCCCAACGAGCATGGCGTAGCCTGTACTGGATCAATGGTCCTCAAGTGAACTAACGTAGTCAACATATGTATAGGAGGAGACATCAGTGTGACCGTTGACCCCATAGAATAGTCCACACCCCGGAGATTCCTTCAAGTATCAAAGGATCAGAAGTACATCCTACCAGTGATTGTAGAGAGGTCTCTTTATATAATGGTTGGCCTTTATCAGAGCAGAGGTACTCCATTCCATTCCACACATATCCTTCCTCATTGGTATTCGAATTCTGGATAGTGTGGAAGTCTTCTGACCCAACACGAGTCCACAGGAGAATAGCTTGTTTACATCCATGTCCATATGTCTCTCTTAAATCAAGCAACACATATGATGGTGGGATCGAGTGCGTCTCTACCTTGAGGGCACACCAATTTCTCCGTTAAGGTTGTGTAGGCTACCTCACCAATGTAGTAGACTCAGTGGCACCGGACCAGATGATATAGGATGTTAGAGTTATGTAGGAGTTTCTTGATGTGTTTCCAGATGAATTATCTGGATTACCACCAGTACAAGAGATAGAGTTCGAGATCACATTACTCAGTCGATATCTATCCCTGCATACGTATTGACACCAAATGAGCTCAAGAAGCTCAAAGTACAGTTGTAGGAGTTGTTGGAGAAGGGATTCATCTGCCCCAGTACATCACCATGGGGAGAACCAGTCCTTTTTGTGAAAAAGAATGATGGATCCTTGAGGTTATGCATATACTATAGATAGCTGAACAAGAGAACAATCAAGAACCCTTACCCACTGCTTAAGATTGATGATCTCTTTGATCAGTTGCAAAGAGCAACGATGTCTTCCAAGATTGACCTACGGTCGGGGATACCATCAATGGATAATCAAGGAGAAAGAGATGATGAAGTCTGCATTTCGCACTAGTTATGGTAACTATGAGTTTTTGGTAATGCCTTTTGGACTTGTGAATGCACTTGCTGCATTCATGGATTTGATGAACAGAGTCTTCCATCCATATTTGGACAGATTGATGATCGTATTCATCGATAATGTTCTAGTCTACTCCCATGATGAATACGAGCACAAGTCTCATCTCTGCACTGTGATAGAGACCCTCCGGGAGTACTAGTTGTATGTTAAATACAACAAGTGTGAATTTTGGCTTTCTGAGGTGGCTTTCCTTGGCCACGCGGTTTCAAGGGCGCGGGTGACCCTGCCAAGATAGAGGCAGTGGTGTCTTGGGAGCGGCCTAAGACGGTTACAGAGATTCGCACCTTCCTCGTCCTCGCCAGGTACTACAAGAGTTTTGTTAGAGGGTTCTCTCAGTCGGCTCTACCCCTCACCCAGTTGACGCTAAAGGATGTGCCATTTGTCTGGAGTGACAAATGCGAGTTGAGCTTTCGAATGCTCAAAGAGCGATTGACTTCTGCACCCATCCTCAACCTTCCTTCTGGTACCATGGACTTCACCGTGTACACAAATGCTTCCAAGGAGGGCTTGGGTGCAGTGTTGATGCAGCATGGACAGGTTGCGGCGTACGCGTCACGACAGCTGAAGAACCATGAATGCAACTACCACACTCATGACTTGGAGTTGGCGGTTGTAGTCTTTGCATTAAAGATATGGCGCCACTATTTGTATGGGGTGATATTTGAGATATTCACAAGTCACAAGAGCCTCAAATAAATTTTTGATAAGAAGGAACTGAGTATGAGGCAAAGGCAGTGGATGGAACTACTAAAAGATTATTACTGTACCATCTCCTACCATCCTGGTAAGGGGAATGTGGTAGCAGACGCCTTGAATAGGCAACCATACACTGAGGGTTCGGCGGTCAGGTTGCAAACTTGGGATGTGCTCACTACACTTAGTGAGTGGCATCCATTTGAGGGCAAACCCGATGTAGTGACAGTGCCAACCAAGTATAACAGCTTGTGGGATAGGATCGTCCAAGGGAAACAGATAGATCAAAGGATCCAAGACTTGTACCACAGATGTTTGAAGGATGAATTCGATGGATTTCGAGTCCGTGAATGCATCGTATGGAAGGGGGACCGCGTGTGTGTCTCAGATGACAAGGAGATGAGGAAAGAGATCCTGGATGAGGCGCATAGCTCGAGACTTTCTATACATCCAGGTGGCACCAAGATGTACAGGGACCTCCGCCAACACTTTTGATGGGAAGGCGTGACGAAGGACGTAGCTGAACATGTTAGCAGATGTCTTACTTACCAGATGGTGAAGGTAGAGCACCAGAGGCCTCCTGATTTACTGTAGTCTCTTTCCATCTCGGTGTGAAAATGGGAGAGCATCTCCATGGATTTTATCACATCATTGCCGCGCACCCCTGGAGGGCATGATGCAATATGGGTCATTGTTGACCGGTTGACCAAGTCAGCACATTTCATCCCGGTCAACATGACCTATACACCAATATAACTAGCCAAGCTATATGTTCAGCACATCATTCGATTGCATGGGATACCTTAGGAAGTAGTGTCAGACAGAGATTCTCGTTTCACATGACACTACTGGGGAAAATTCATGAGAGCCTTGAGAACAAAGCTACATATGAGTTCAGCCTACCATCCACAGACAGATGGGCAGTCTGAGAGGACCATTCAGACCTTGGAGGATCTACTACGAGCCTGCGCGGGTGAGTGGAAGGGATCTTGGAAAGATCACCTCCCACTGGTTGAGTTTACATACAACAATAGCTACCGCACCAGTATAGGTATGGCACCGTTTGAGGCATTGTACGGGAAGCGGTGCACCATGCCTCTGTATTGGCAACAGGTGGGTGACAATGCCATGTTCACCCCGCGGATTATTGAGGAGACCTCCAGAGTAGTGGAAAGTGGTAGGAGGAAATTGTTGACTGCGCGGATCCGTCAGAAGAGTTGCGCCGACCGTCGATGTAGAGTTCTCGAGTTTCAGGTTGGGGACTTCGTGTTCTTACGCATGTCTCCAATAAGGTGCATACAACATTTCGGTGCAAAAGGCAAGCTAGCACCGCGTTTTGTGGGACCATTCGAGATTTTGGCCGTATGGGGAAAGTTGCCTATAGGGTGCCCCTTCCCCCACACCTCGAGGGAATCCATGAATCCAAGATCCCTGACACGTGATCAGCTACGAGGACTTGGCGGTGGAGCCAAACCTCTCCTTGCCAGAAGAGTCGGTGCAGATTTTGGGCCACGCGGTTAAGAGGCTGGGGTGGAAGGAGATCCCTTTGGTCAAAGTCCTGTGGTGAATCAAGACGTCGAGGAGGCGACGTGGGAACCTGAGGCGGATATGAGGGAGAAATACCCTCAATTGTTCACAGGTACGGAACTGAATCCGTAATCGAGTTCTTTTGATATTTTTATGGGCTTTTCTCTCTTTGAGATTTTTATGGGCTCGTTTCTCTGTGAGACTTGGAAACAATGGGGTTCAGGCATTGAAATCGATTAGAGTTATCCTAAGTCTCGGGGACGAGACTTCCTTTGAGATTTTTATGATGTGAAATCCTCGAAAACCGAACAGGGACTAAAATGCAAAGCCCAGCTGGGTCTAGACTTAATTGCAAAATCTGTACTTGTCCAGTGATCAAAAAATTCGAATAAGGATTCCATTGCATAGGACTCGTCGAGATCTTTCCAACGAGTCCAAGAACGCGAAAATCCGACTTCGAGAGCCTGAGTTACAGTTATTTTAGCGATGAGGGGTCTAGTTCTTATTCGGATCCGAATCCGGGTCAGACCCCATAAAATAAACCCTCCCTCCCCTAAAACGCCCCATACCCAGCTCCAGCCCCCTTCCTCCTCCCCCGCCCTCGCCGGAGCTTCGCCGGAGCTTATCGGAATGTCCCGGATCGACGATCCAAGACCGCCTATGCGTAGAGGAGAGCTAGGTCACCCTCAAGGACATCTTCATCTCACGATCGGAGCGCCAACCGCGACGTTCTTCGCGGGAGGAGATTACAAGGTGATGAGAAAATTAAAGGTACGATTTTTCCTCCCCTCCTTGCTGTCGGATTCACGCGCTTTAACCGGACTTATTTGATCTTGAACCTCATGCAGATGTTGTGTTCCTCTTAAACCCTTTCCCTTGTGAATATTACTCTGGGGGCTAGTTGTGAGCGTCACTCAAAATCCGAGAGATCTGATCTATTGCCTCACTCGAAATCCGAGATCTCTGATCTATAGCAACGCGTAGAAGCCAAATACCACCCTAACGAAACGAACCCGTAACATTTTGGTCCTGATCATGTTGCTTGGCCTTGGCCTTGAATTGCATTGGATTTGGGAGTGTTAGAACCAGACTTCTGCTCGTGTTCGGACCTGTCAGGTGCCATTTAGGATTTCCACCATGGAGGGCACATTACATAGAAATTGTACACATGAAAATGCCTACGTAAATTGCACCTAATCTATGAGCACAAACGGCTGGAAATCATTGAATATCTGCATCTTACGAGACATCCTTTGTATGCATTGCTTGTTTGCAATCCTGGAAAGCCTTCGTTGATAGTTGGATAAGGTCCAAATTGTTTTATCATTGGTTCTGATTTTCCAATCAATGGATGGAAACCTTTAGGCTGTGGAGGAGATATTCGAGACTTTTTATGAAAGTGCAGAGGTTTCCATTCCTTCTGCAGCTGGAAATATAGTTCTAGTTATAGGAGCATTATGTATGGTTATGAAACCTTCAATGCATATCGTAGCATGAAGTGTCTTATATTTTCTGTTGAAGTGGTTTGATGCAGTGCGCACATAAATACATGCCTTGGTCTATTGCCGTTTCATTAGGATTTGTTTCCAAATATTTACATGTGACTAACAGAAGTCTTTGAAACTCTGCAATTGTGTCCATTCCCTAATGAATTGATATACATTTTCATATACTGACCAGAATTCTTTATAGGCAAAGGCTAAAATTTTAGAAACAAGGCATTAACACTTAAACAGTATCATATATTTTTGGAGGTTCCCGAAGATAAGAGAAGATTGCAATGGAAACCTCCATCAGGTTTACTAGAGAATACTACTTTAAAGTTCTGTTATACAATGCTGGACAAGGCAACAGAGTAGCTCCACGCTTTATCTTCCAATATTTAACCATCTCCAACTATACTTTTGAATCAAGCAAGGTTGCCTATTCATCTCAGTGTCATTTCTTTGGAATTAATGTACTAACTATATCAAATGAAAATATCGACATATATAGGATCCTTGCGATATTCATTGGTTTCACAGTTGCAAAAGTCAGATCGCTAGAAGTCTAGCATAAAATCAGAAAACAAATATCCTAAATGAAACGCATGTGATATGAATTCATCTTTGGACACAGAGGTGCTGGATTTGAATTGATATACAGGGATTTTTATCCTATCACTAGGTTTATGCTATATAGGATATAAAATCATCTTTGGAGCTAGTGGATGGTAAAGATGTTTCAGGCTTCTCTATAAGGGAAAGATTGATGGCTAGTATAAGAATATTATTATTTTCCTATCTATTGCTAAATGTAGGGACCGAATGAACAGTCTACTGGGAAAAATCATTGGTTTTAATTGACTATTTACAGTTCGCTTGGGCATCCTTCTTTGATATTTTGTTTAGTAGGCTTGTGGTTGGAGTGCCTCCTTCTATGGAGAAATATGCACATTTTGGTCACTCTTTCTTATCCTCAGTAGTCCTTTTATGATCTCATCGGATTATCCCAATATTTGAATATCTTCTACAGGTGGTTAGCATTGATCATATTGTAGTGATTATCTTTTTAGTGAAGGGATATTCTATGATGATTGGGTAGTGGAGTAGTTGCGTCAAGGGAGGGGCATGCACCCTTGGGGCCTCGGGTAGAGGCCTAGATGACCGCGATCCCAACTGCTACTGTAGCTGCGATGGTTGGGGGACATGTTGCTTGGCACACCGAGGTGCTAGTCTGACGGTGTTGGCCTCGCACTTGCGTGCTTTAGCCCGGTGCTCAAGCGCGGGCCAAGTAGTCATGGTTGGTCGTCTAGTGTTTCGCTTGTCACTTAGAGTTAACACTCATGTACGGGTCAATGTAGGCCACGTTGGCCGGTATTCCGAGTGGGAGCGCTAAGAGGGGAGTTCCGGGAAATGTGGTTAATGAAGTTGGGAATGAGATGTGAATCTCCTGTGCATAAGGAGGATTGGGCTAGTCGGGAAGATTCATGGGTTGGAATCTATTTTGTGAATCAGAAGTACAATAGTGAAGTGGAGCTAAGTGGACGTGTTGGGAACTTAGTTAGGATGCATTATACCCCACCGCATGCCTACGGAGGCACCCCAACCCTAAGGCATTCTTTCTGCCTTAGAGTCATAGTGTGAGGTCTCATCCAGACCAAGACCACAGACTCTCCACGAAGCTTGGTTACTTTTATCCATATCTAATAACCATAATAAAAATGTGATTCTTTATGAGATCTGGTTACCTAGTTTCTTTCTCTTTTGCACACATTTAAATTATATCATGCTTGTTGTTGTATAGTTTTATCTAATTCGTATTGGGCAACTTTGCTCATAACGTACTTACGTGTGGATCCGCAGGTCCTCAGCAGTGAGCAGTTTGGATACATCACTTTTACTGTAACTTCACTACATTTCTTGTAGCACAGTTGGTAGAAGTTTTTATTGTCTTCTTTACTTGTTGTTTCTTTTTGAGAGACATGGCATGTAATATATAATTATTGACATCTATATTCATCCTACATGTATTTTTTGTGGACATGGAAATGGATAATAGAATGTAATGGAATTGGTGAATGAAAATACATGTGCTTGTGAACAGGTTGAATGCAATGGGAAGAAAAAAAATTCCCTTGCATGTTTCTATTTTCTCCTGCTTTTGTGAATGTCAAATATTCGAATGTGGAATATATGTGCGTGGATTGGCTTGCCGAGTACCCGGATCCTAGGGGCGTCACAGCCTTGCTCACAACATATGATATATCTGACCCAGTAGCAGGGAGATAGATAAGTTTACCATAAAGCTTTTATACCATATAGTATCCTCAAAGATCGAATCGATAGTCGTCGAATGTTTCCTTACTTCTGCAGGGATGCCACATGGCTTGCACCCAAGTAGTCCAGCCTTAATAAGAATGTCTAAGCAATATTTCCTCTTAGAGAGATGAAGTCCCTCTATAGTGTGTATTACCTCAATGCCAATAAAGTAACAGAGTTGGCCAAAATCCTACATTACAAAGATCTTCTGGAGGAAGGTCTTGGAATATGAAATACTGGCTTTGTCGTCTCCAATGACGACCATGTCATCAACATAGACAACAAGAATGACGGTGCCAATAGATCATCTTCTGACGAAGATAAAGTAGTCAGTTGTCATCCTCGGAACCAAAGAGTGCTTATCTAAATAGTAAGTTTGTCAAACCATGCCTTGGGGTTCTAGTTCAAGCCATAGATGGTCTTTTGTAGTCGGTACACACACTCATCGACTACGTAACCTGGCGGATGCGTCATATAAACCTCCTCCTCAAGGTCATCATAAAGGAAGGCATTCTTCACATCGAGTTAGAAAATGGGTCATGCCTTATTAGCAGCAACAGAAAGAATGGTGCATATAGACCCCATTCTGGCAACTGGAGAGAAGGTATTAAAGTAATTAATCCCATAGGTTTGTGTGAAGCCTTTGGCAACTAATCTGACTTTCAATCTGCCAATGGACCTATCATGCAACTGCCTGGTCGTGATGACCCATCTGCAAGCCACAAGTCGGACTCCCGACGGGCATGGCACAAGATCCCATGTGCCTCGGGAGGTAAGTGCATCCATCTCTCATCCATGACATGTCGCCAATCATGATCCTGCATCGCACTGTGATGATCTCTAAAGACTGAAATAGCATTCAGGTTATCTAGAAACCTCTTGTCACAACTAGATAAACCATCAGTTTAAGTAAAATGTGACATAGGGTGAAAAATATAGACTCTTTTATTGGTGGAGAGCTATTGGAAGCTCCTTAGGTACATTTGGGGCAGTAGTGGTGGGAGCACTTGCAGGAGTCATATTATCCTGCATAAAAGGAACATATAAAGAAATATACAAAGAAACAAAGACAGGTGTAGTGGTGTGCATGTGAGTATAGATGATTGATGGAGGAGGAAGGTCCAAAGGGATGCCACTATAATATGTGTGAAGATACTTATCTTCTCAAAGAAATGACATCATCTGACACATTGCATCGACAACCAATCGAATTATAACACCGATAGACTTTCTGAATACGGGAGTACCCAAGAAAAACATATTTGATGGCCTTGGGTGACAATTTATCAGTTGCATGAAAGTTGTGAACAAATGCAATGCAACTAAAAATTCTTAAAGGCACGGGAAAAGGAGACTTAGTATGGTATAGTAAAGAGAATGAAGTCCCCCCTTTGAGAACAGAAGAGGGAACTCTGTTGATGAGGTAGACAGCAGTAAGGATGCCATCCCCCAATAGTGTTGTAGAGCATTCATTTGACTAAGAAGAGATCTGGCTATACTAAGGCAAGTGTTGGAGTTTCCTTTCTGCAACCCCGTTCTATTGCGAGGTATAAGGATAGGAGGTTTGGTGAACCCCTGGGATACAAAGAAAGATGTCAGGTCCTGCTGGGTAAACTCAACGGCATTATCAGTTCGAATAATCTAAACACATGTAGAAAAAGAGGTTTTAACATATTGAAAGAAATTTCTGATAATTTTATTAAACTTCGTATGCTCCTTTATTAGACACCCAAGAAGATATACTATAATCATCCACAAAGACAATAAAATAGCGATGGCCACTCAATGCTCGGGTCGGACAAGGTCCTCAAACATCACAGTGAACAAGACCAAAAGACTGATACTACGGGACTCAATACAAACAGGAAAAGAAGCTCGATGATGTTTTTCGAACTCACACGCCTCGTACTGAAAAGGCTTCATGGTAGAGAGTTCATGGAACATCATAGAGAGAGCCTTGACAGAAGGGTGCCCAAGGCGTAGATGTCATAGGAGCAGCTCTTCAAAGATGGACATAGTACCAACAAACTTGGAATCTAACGATAGATCAAGATAATACAAACCGTTCTTTTCATGACCCCCACCAAAAATCTGTCTCGTTCGAATGTCCTAGAAATAGCAACAAAATTTGCCAAATATCACATGGCAATTAAGCTCAGCACAAAGCTTGTGAACATACAATAAGCTAAGAGGGAAATTAGGAGCACGGTAAACCCCAGACAACCGGAGCTTGGAGGAGAATTCCAATGTATTGATGGTAGTAACAGGTGAGTGATTCTCTTAAGCAACTCTAACTGACTTCACAAAGGAAGAGGGTATGGAGGAGGTTAGTAGACTACCTTCTCCAGTCAGATGAGTCGAGGATCCAGAGTCAATGATCCAAACTGAAATAGGAGTAATGACATAGTTGGCTATTATACCTAAAAAAGTTGCCAGCCAGAGAATCAGTGGCAGTCTCACTGGTGGTAGAAGACCCGAGAGTCTAGAAAATCCATATCAGACGTGAGTAGTCTGCATCATTGAGATGTACTGTCTTACCACCAGGGTTTGTAGTAGTAGATGACTTGTCCACATCATAGGCACCCTCATAGGCATTATTGGCATGATAGGGAGGTATGCCAAACTTCTACTAGCAGTGAGTGCACTATGGAAATTGGGGAGCAGTAGAATCTTATCCACGACCGTGGTCAAAGTCACGTCCGCGTCCACGGCCACGAACAGAGTCATGGCCTCATCCTTCTCGAAAGATGTATCGTCCTCCTCTCCCAGATGAGGCAATGTGTGCATAACTCTCTGCTGGGGGTAAGGTGGGAGGTCGGACAACAGATGTCTCCAGTTCCTCGGGACCCTAAAAATAACCTTCATTGTTGGCAGTATATCTGATATAAGAAATTTCTCCTTTATTGCCTGAATCTGAAAAGCATGCCATCAAGAAAACGATACACTTGCCAGTATGAATGCTCGTGTACCTGTTTGGTACAACATGATGGCTGAAATGTCATAAGCTCCTCGTACAAGCTAGTGAGATTCTTGTAGTACTCAACTAGGTTAGAATCTCCCTGAGATGTAGACCAAATCCGCTTATAGATGTCTGCAAGACATAACTTTGTCGTCTTCTTGGAGTATGTCTACTCAAGATCCTCCCACATCTCCTTGATCGTGTCCTTATAGAGAATATTCAAGGCAATATGTGCCTCAACATTGTTGGTCATCCAGTTGATAACATGATAATTGTCTGTCTGCCATTTGTTATAGTCCTTGTCCTTCTCATCTGGACAAACTTTAGTTAGGATGTAGAGTATTGGTTGAGCACTAATGGACAACTTGAAAGAATGAGACCGAAGCACGTAATTTTCGGTACCCTTAAGCATGGCCTCAAATTTCGGCGAAATTCGACCGAATTTCGTCGAATTTCGGTTTCGGTGGGTGATCGAAATGGCCGATGTCGACCGAAATTTGGGAGGCTTAGTTCAAAAACATACCGAAATGACCAAAATTTCGGTCGATTTTCGACCGAAATTCGGTCGAAATTTCGTTTCGGTCAGTCTCCGAAATCGAAATCCAGCATTTAAGGCCTTGTCCTTAAGTTTGATAGTAGTGTATTGTGCCTGTGGAAAAGGGTTATTTTATTCCGTGATTAGATTAGCCCCCCAATCCTCATTATATAGTGGAGGATTAGGGTTAGGGTTTACAAGAAGGGGACCCCTCTCAAGGTCAAATACCCACAATACCCTTTTGCTCTCAACCATGGAAGGACATATCGATATCGATATCGTTTCGATATCGTGTCGATATCGATATATCGGCGATATATCGCCGATATATCGCTATATCTAGGAATCTTTCTGAAGAAAATGCTTGAAATCGGATATATCGATATATCGATTTCGATATCGGTCCCATGTCGATATCGATATATCGGCGATATATCGCCGATATATCGGGATACGACCTTCCATGCTCTCAATACTCCCCTTCAAGATGGAGCATATAAATCATACATGCTCAGCTTGTTACAACATTTCTCGAACTGGATCCTTGCTAATGGCTTTGTAAATATATCTACAGTCTGCTCTGTAGATGGAACACCTTGTGTGCGTAATTGTCCTTTTTGTATGAGATCTCTTGTGTAATGGCAGTCGATTTCCACATGTTTCGTGCGTTCGTGAAACATGGGATTGTTTGCAATGTACACTGCTGCTTGGTTGTCACATCTTAGTACCATAATATCCTTAGATTTGACATGGAGGTCAGTTAATACGGACCTGACCCATACTAGTTCAGTTGTTGCTTGTGCCATGGCTCTATATTCGCTTTCAGCACTTGATCGTGACACCATTGCCTGCTTCTTGCTCTTCCACGTGATTAAGTTTCCTCCCAGATATGTGCAGAATCCTGTGGTGGATTTTCTATCTTGCAATCATCCTCCATAATCTGCATCAGAGTAGGCCACATGATTGAGGTTGCCATCTTTACGAAATAGTAGTCCTTTTCCAGGGGACTGTTTGACGTATCGAAGTATCATCATGCAAGCCTCAAAGTGATTTATAGTGGGAGAGTCCATAAACTGGCTTAGTCTTCCTACTGCCAAAGCGATATCCGGACAGGTAATAGTGAGATAGAGCAGTTTGCCAACTAGGCGTATGTATCTACTAGCATCTTCTGTTGCTCCTTTGTCAAAGATTCGCCCTTTTGGATCCATAGGAATGTGTGGTGGCTTACAGCCAAGCATCTGATGCAGCATGATATCAACTTTAGGAACATTTATTTTGTTATTTTATTTATCATTTGTTTTGTTTACTTTATTTATTCATTTCCCATGTAAAATGCTCATTATAAAAGGCCTTTTTATCCTTTCCTTTTGTTTCTTCTTTCCCTAATTTTAGGGAGTTGTTGCTTATTTTGAGGGTGAATAGCCTCTATAAAAGGCCCCCTTTGTATTAGGGTTAAGGAAGTTGAAATGAGTAATTATTTTTCCCCTCTCTAATTTTCTCTCTCTCTCTCCCTCTCTCTCTCTCTCGGTTCCCGTAACCCCCTCCCTTCTCCCTCCTGTGCGCCCGTTTCCCCTCTAAACCCTACCCCTTGCGCCGCCTCCCCTCCCATCTCTTCTCCGCCCAACCTCGCCCAGCGCCCTCCCCCCCTCCATCTCTTCTCCTTCCCTCTCATTTCCGCCTCTCCTCTTCTCCCTCTCTCCGAGTTCTTTCCCCGGCCCCTCACCCTCCCGTCGACTGCCGCCTCTCGCCAGTGCCCATCCCGATACCGACGCTACCTTCCTCTTCCTCCTATTTCCCCTCCGCGCCTCCCCACACCGCCGCAAGCCCCGCGTCGCCCACTCATTCCCTCGACCTCTCAGCCTCCTGCTGCCTTCCCCATCCCTCGTCACCCCTACTACCTTCCCCAAACCCCCGCCACTTCCCCGCCTATCCCGCAACCCCATCCCCCACACCGCCCACTGTCCCACCCCGATCCCCACGCCGATTTCCCGCTATCATGTGCCGCCCCTTTGTCCCTCTCACCCCCAGCTACACGGCGAATACTTCGGCCCCAGTGTCCCCGCCTGCAGCCCAAGCTAGCCAGCGAGAGTCGTGGCCCAAGATCAGTCCGAATCGCTGCTGCAACAGTTTCGTTCCCCGCCAATCCGACCAGATTTGAAGCGTGCAAACTCTCTCTTGCGGGTTGTGGTATGAGTGTTTCTCCCGCATATATTTCCACATTATAAAGATAGATTTGTGGGTTGTTTTACTGCTGTTTAGTTTGGTGATTTATTGAGATTCTAAGAATGCAACATCGTTATTTATTTCCTCTAATCATTAGCTACTTGATTGCCCAAAGTTTGTGGAAGAATCGGTGTTAAAACTCGAGTATCTTTTCGTCTATTGTTGCTGATTTTGCATATCGCACATTATTTTGCTCGTCTTCATCATTTAATTCCTTAGATCAATTGTTAGGAACACCACTTAGTCCATTGCCCATTTAAAGTTGCATCAATTTGGTATCAGAGCATAACGATTCTGCATTTCGTCTGCATCCCATTTATTCATTGCATATAACAAAAACCACAAAACAAAACCACAAAAAAATAAAAAAATAAAAAAAAAAAAAAACCCCAAAACAAAAAAAGCAGAAAACCTAGAATTTCCATGGCCGACAAACCTAGTGCCTCTAAACCCACCTACACCTCACACCCAGAGCTATCGTTAGAATCCCTAGCTGCTCAAATGCAACACATGCAATGGATGTATGAACAGATGAGCGGACAAATTGCTACCTTGACTAGTCGTATGTTAGGCAAAGACCTTACTGATAAAAACCCCAATAAAGGTCGACGTACTGGCCGGAAACCTCACTCCCGGAATAGCACTTCTCGTGACTCTAGTTCATCTACTTCTGACGGACACGTTAGCGATTGGCCATCACAAGAAAGTGAAGAAGAAGAACCAAGAGACTACACTCCTTTCTTTCCCAAAATTCAGATCCACACACCTCCGGCAACACTGCACAACCTACTGGCGAATATCAATTCCCGCCCCGAAATGGACCTAGGTCCAATGATGGATGGGATCTAGGCATCCGTCTCGATGTCCCAGAATTTGACGGAGGAAGAGACCCTGATGTCTTTTTGGATTGGCTCCAAACCGTCGAACACTTCTTTGTGTGGAAATCTATGCCCAGTGAGCGAAAAGTTCAATTTGTCACCATCAAACTAAAGGGACATGCTCTGCTATGGTGGGACCGTTTGCAATCTGAACGCAAACGACAGGGAAAAAGTAAAATCCGCAGTTGGAGCAAAATGAAAGCCAAATTGAAGACCAAGTTCGTGCCTGAAGATTACAGACGTGATCTTTACGCGCGACTGCAATCATGGAGACAAGGTACCATGAGCGTGAAGGAATACACCGAAGGGTTCCAATCCCTAGTCCATCGCAACCGCTTGCAGGAGACTCCTATTCAGGAAGTCACCCGCTACATGCAAGGCCTCCACCAAGTCATCCAGGATGAACTCTACCTCCACAACTGCCGAGATGTTGACGAAGCCTACAAGCAGGCTGAACGGGCTGAGATCAAGCTTGCTAAAGCCCAGACGAGGAAGATGTCTTTTTCTGTGAACTCTGCTCCTCGCACCAGTACCCCGATGACATCCTCCAAACCGATAGGTTCCTCATCAATCGTTGCGGGTAAACCCCCAAGCCAAACCATCAACTACTGCTGTCGCCCGGCCACCTACTGGAAACCCCAGCCCCGGCATCTTGGGAAGCCGACCTATTGTAGGACCTGATACTTGCTTCTGATGCTAACAAAAGGGACATCGAGCAGCAGAGTGCCCAAACCCTAAGGCTAGACTCGTCCACCTATGCACCACCGACGACCCTGAAGACCCTGACCCTGAACCACAGGACTCACCTGAAGAGGAACCGACTGCGTTGACTGCTGACACCATGGGAGCCGATGACTATGAACCTCTAGGAGTGGATGGAGACGAATCCGGTCCGTTCCTGGTAATTGAACATGAGAAATTTATCGCTCCTGATAGCGCACCTACAAACATCCTACTTACACCTGTTGCCCATGATGCTGATAGTTGGTTGCGACGCAGCATCTTCCGAACCACCTGCACCTCAGGAGGACGTCGCTGTTCGCTGATCATTGACGGAGGAAGCGTTGAGAACTTCGTTTCACAAGAAATGGTCGATAAGTTGGGTCTGGCAACTCAACCACTCGAGAAACCGTACAGTGTGGCATGGTTTCGTGGTGGTACCCAACTCCCGATCCACCGTCAAAGCCTCGTTAACTTATCCATTGGTTCTTCATATAAGGACGAGGTGTGGTGCCATGTAGCCCCTACGGATGTCTGTCACATACTTCTAGGGAGACCGTGGCAATTCGATCGAGACACTGAAAACCGAGGAAAACTGAACACTTACACCTTTCTCATAAACAAAGTGCGTGTAACCCTCAGACCACAACGTGAAGCCCTTATCTCTCGCCAAGTGGCTACACTTCGAGCTGCGACCGCCCAAACTGGTAATAAAACTACACCGTCAAAGACTGTGACCAAGGGCCCTGTGTTGTTGATGGAAGCCCAAACATTCCAACGTGAAACGCAAGAGAGCTCCACCATCTATGCATTAAAGGGACGTGAAGTGGACAATCAAGAGACAACTCCACCTGAAGTCCCGCCTGAGATAAAGCCCATCATCCAAGAGTTCGCTGACATCATGCCTGAAGAGTTGCCTGAAGGACTACCCCCGTTGCGAGACATTCAACATCACATTGATCTAGTCCCTGGAGCCAGCCTACCCCACTTACCCCATTACCGAATGAGCCCAAGTGAGCATGAAGAGATGAACCGGCAGGTTATTGATCTGCTGCGACGTGGGTATGTTCGAGAGAGTATGAGCCCCGTGGCGGTTTCTGCTCTGCTTACCCCAAAGAAAGACGGTACATGGAGAATGTGCGTGGACAGTCACGCTATCAACAAGATAACGATCAAATATCGTTTTCTCATTCCGCGCCTTGATGATATGCTTGATATGCTATCGGGTGCCAAATTATTCTCCAAAATGGACCTCTACAGTGGCTACCATCAGATTCGCCTCCGACCTGGAGACGAGTGGAAGACTGCTTTTAAAACCAAAGAGGGCATGTATGAATGGACGGTAATGCCCTTCGACTTGTCGAATGCCCCCAGCACCTTCATGCGAACCATGAATCATGTATTGCGACCCTTCATTCGTAAGTTTGTGGTTGTGTACTTCGATGACATCCTGATCTACAGCTTGACCAAAGAAAACCACTTATCTCATTTGCGACAAGTCCTGGAAATCCTGAGAGCCCAAAAACTGTATGTCCACCTCAAGAAATGCTCCTTCAAGTCTGACACGGTCCTCTTCCTGGGATACATTGTCACCGCTGATGGACTTAAGGTTGACCCCTCCAAGATTCAAGCCATTCAGAGCTGGCCCGTACCCAAAACCCTCACTGAAATTCATAGCTTTCTGGGGTTAGCTTCTTTCTACCGACGCTTCATCCGGAACTTCAGCACTTGTGCCGCTCCGTTGGTAGATTGCACGCGTAAAGGTGCACCCGCTTGGACTCTTGAAGCAGAAACCAGCTTTCAAAATCTAAAACACCAATTGACACATGCCCCTGTTTTGGCACTTCCCGATTTCACTAAGGTTTTTGTAGTCGATTGCGACGCCTCACATGTCGGGATTGGTATTGTCCTAAGTCAAGAAGGACGACATGTCGCCTTCTACAGTGAAAAATTGAATGAAGCCAGATCACGGTACTCCACTTATGATGTCGAATTTTATGTCATGGTACAAGCTCTCAAGCATTGGAGGCATTATTTGATCCAACGTGAATTTGTCCTCAATTCTGACCATGAAGCCTTAAGATATCTGAATTCGCAGAAAACCCTTAACAAGCGCCATGCCAAATGGGTTAGTTTCCTCCAAGAATACACATTCCATCTCAAGCACAAAGCCGGAACCCTAAACCGTGTGGCCGACGCGTTGAGCCGACGAACACATGCCTTGACCACGATGACCGTCAGCACAATAGGATTTGACACTCTCAAGGACCTCTACCCCACTGATCCTAACTTCGGTCAAGTTCATGCCGAATGTGTTGATACTGGGCAGGACCCAACAGCCACTTATGTTCTTCATGAGGGTTTCCTATTCAGAGGCCACCAACTGTGCATCCCTGCCACGTCCCTTCGTGAGAATTTAATTTCAGAACTACATAATGGAGGTTTAGCTGGACACTTTGGTAGGGATAAGACCTTGACTCTTCTCCAAGAGCGATTTTATTGGCCGCAGATGGGAAAGGATGTTACAAAATTCGTACAAAGATGCCAAACATGTCAGAGATTCAAAAGCCACAGGCAGAACACTGGACTGTATACACCTCTGCCCATCCCTCTGCGACCCTGGGAAGACATCACCATGGATTTTGTGCTAGGCTTACCCCCCACAGTACGAAAAGTTGACTCTATTTTTGTGGTCGTGGACAGATTTTCTAAAATGGCACATTTCATTGCATGTAGAAAAACCTCGGATGCTTCTCATGTCGCTGATTTGTTTTTTCGTGATGTCGTTCGATTGCATGGTATCCCTCGTTCTTTTACTTCGGATCGTGATAGTCGGTTTTTGAGTCATTTTTGGCGCACGCTTTGGTCCCGTCTTGGTACTCGTTTGCAATATAGCACCGCTTATCATCCACAAACAGATGGGCAAACCGAAGTAGTTAATAGATCATTAGGAAATTTATTGCGATGTCTTGCAGGGGACTCTCCGTCCAACTGGGATCTAATTCTTCCCCAAGCTGAATTCGCATATAACAGTTCACTAATAGGTCCACCGGAAAATCGCCCTTTGAGAGTGTGTACGGTTTTACACTTACCCAATTTCTTGACCTAAAACCCACAACCATGCAAGAGAGAAGTAGTGCAGCTGCTGAGGATCTGGTCGAACACCTAACCCGCGTCCATACTGAAATCCGAGCCAAACTCCAAACCATGACCCAGAAATACCAAGCCCAAGCCAACATACACCGAAGATAGAGCGAGTTCAGAGTTGGAGAATTAGTGATGGTCCACCTAAAAAAAGAGAGGTTTCCTTTGAGAGTCCACCAAAAATTGAGTGAACGAAAGATTGGTCCATTCCGAGTCCTCAAAAGGATTGGGCTCAATGCTTACCTACTTGATATGCCGCCAGACGTCCAGACTTCGCCGTCTTTAATGTATCAGATCTCTTCTTATATCATGGAGATGAACAGACAGATGCCACCGCACCAGAGGTTCCTGATGATGATATGCGCCAACCGCCAGCCGCAACCGATGCCCATCAGATTGAAGATATTTCAGACATCCGAGATATGACGACTAGACGTAGTCTCTTCCGACGATATCTAGTCAAATGGAAGGGACGACCACTTACCGATTGCACCTGGATTGACGAGGATGAACTCCAACAACTCTGTCCCGATATACTTCAGAACTTCCACGATGTCATCTCGACGGAGCGAGATTCTTTTCAGCAGGGGGGAGTTGATGCAGCATGATATCAACTTTAGGAATATTTGTTTTGTTATTTTATTTATCATTTGTTTTGTTTACTTTATTTATTTATTTCCCATGTAAAAGGCTCATTATAAAAGGCTTTTTTATCCTTTCCTTTTGTTTTCTTCTTTACCTAATTTTAAGGAGTTGTTGCTTATTTTGATGGGGAATAGCCTCTATAAAAGGCCCCCTTTGTATTAGGGTTAAGGAAGTTGAAATGAGTAATTATTTTTCCCCTCTCTAATTTTCTCTCTCTCCCTCTCTCTCTCTCTCGGTTCCCGTAACCCCCTCCCTTCTCCCTCCCGTGCGCCCGTTTCCCCTCTAAACCCTACCCCTTGCGCCGCCTCCCCTCCCATCTCTTCTCCGCCCAACCTCGCCCAGCGCCCCCCCCCCCTCCATCTCTTCTCCTTCCCTCTCATTTCCGCCTCTCCTCTTCTCCCTATCTCCGAGTTCTCTCCCCGGCCCCTCACCCTCCCGTCGACTGCCGCCTCTCGCTAGTGCCCATCCCGATACCGACGCTACCTTCCTCTTCCTCCTGTTTCCCATCCGTGCCTCCCCACACCGCCGCAAGCCCCGCGTCGCCCACTCATTCCCTCGACCTCCCAGCCTCCTGCCGCCTTCCCCATCCCTCGTCACCCCTACTACCTTCCCCGAACCCCCGCCACTTCCCCGCCTATCCCGCAA
Source organism: Ottelia alismoides (assembly GCA_037367405.1). NCBI lineage: Eukaryota > Viridiplantae > Streptophyta > Magnoliopsida > Alismatales > Hydrocharitaceae > Ottelia > Ottelia alismoides. Next base: position 393,060 of record JAZKJV010001898.1, on the reverse strand, counting down.
CCCCATCCCCCACACCGCCCACTGTCCCACCCCGATCCCCAAGCCGATTTCCCGCTATCCGGTGCCGCCCCTTTGTCCCTCTCACCCCCAGCTACACGGCGAATACTTCGGCCCCAGTGTCCCCGCCTGCAGCCCAAGCTAGCCAGCGAGAGTCGTGGCCCAAGATCAGTCCGAATCGCTGCTGCAACAGTTTCGTTCCCCGCCAATCCGACCAGATTTGAAGCGTGCAAACTCTCTTTTGTGGGTTGTGGTATAAGTGTTTCTCCTGCATATATTTCCACGTTATAAAGATAGATTTGTGGGTTGTTTTACTGCTGTTTAGTTTGGTGATTTATTGAGATTCTAAGACTGCAACATCGTTATTTATTTCCTCTAATCATTAGCTACTTGATTGCCCAAAGTTTGTGGAAGAATCGGTGTTAAAACTCGAGTATCTTTTCGTCTATTGTTGCTGATTTTGCATATCGCACATTATTTTGCTCGTCTTCATCATTTAATTCCTTAGATCAATTGTTAGGAACACCACTTAGTCCATTGCCCATTTAAAGTTGCATCAGCATCCCTGTTTCTGTTAGTAGATCAGTGGCATATTTCCGCTGACATTACCAATCCATGCCTTGATCTGGCTATCTCAATCCCCAAGAAATATCGTAATGGTCCCAAGTCCTTAATCACAAACTGTTCTGCAAGATGCTTCTTTACTCTGACAATTTCTTCATAATCATCTCCTGTAAGAATGATGTCATCTACATATACTAACATTGCTACGGTGCCCTTTGAACTTCTTTTGACAAATAAGGAGTGATCAGATGATGACCTTGTGAATCCAACCACGTGTAGTGCTTCTGACAGTTTGTGAAACCAGGCACGAGGACTTTGTTTCAACCCGTAAATTGCCTTGCGTAAAAGACATACCTTCTGACACTCCCCTTGTCGCTCGAACCCAGGTGGTTGTTGCATGCAAACCACCTCATGAAGGTCACCATATAGGAAGGCATTTTTGACATCTAGTTGATGTAGCGGCCAATCCAACTGAACAACAACAGCAATAAGAATCCGAACCGTTGACAGACGAGCAACTGGTGAAAAAGTGTCGAAGAAGTCAACGCCATAAGTTTGGGTAAACCCTTTGGCAACCAAATGAGCCTTGTAGCGTGCAATAGAACCATCTGGATTGTACTTAACAGTGAAGACCCACTTGGAACCAACTACATGAGTATTTGTTGGAGATTCTACTAGTATCCAAGTATGTCTTGATTTCAGAGCTGACATCTCCTCTTGCATTGCTTTAAGCCAGTGGGGATCTTGTAGAGCATCAATGTGGTTCTTGGGAATGATAGTGTCTGGAACAGCCTCCGCAAAATTCTTGTAAGCCAGAGTAAGCTTGGATAAGGACATTGTTGCAGAGATCGGGTGCTTGGTGCGATAGACGGATGTACATTGTCGAGCTTGGCGACGTTGAGCTATCGACAGTTCTGCCTGACTTTCTGCAAGAATATTAGTTTCCAAATCCCGAGGAGGGGAACATACCTAAGGAGGTGGCACTGGCTCAGAAGGGGAAGTGGGAGATGGTTTGTGGAGTTGGAACGGGTAATGGGAAGGTGAGGTTCTCGGTGGAGAAATTTGATGGGCGAAGACTATTGTATGAGATTGAGAAATAAGGAATTGACTCGAAGAATGTGACATCAGCGCTTATGAAATGTTTATGTAATCGTGTGTCAAAACATCGGTATCCTTTCTGATTTGCAGCATATCCCAGAAAGACACATTTAACAGCACGTGCGGGAAGCTTGTCTCTGCCAGGTGCATGAAGATGGATAAACGCAGTACACCCAAAAACAGGTGGTTGAATAGGATAGATGGGTTTTCCAGGAAAAAGAACCTCAATAGGTATTTGTTCATGTAGAGTTGTAGATGGCAATCTATTGATAAGAAATGTTGCTGTTAAGACCGCATCTCCATAATAGAGTGATGGAGCATTATAAGCAAGAAGTAATGTGCGTGCAGTATCTAGGATATGGCGATGTTTACATTCGGCAATGCCGTTTTGTTGAGAAGTGTAGGGACAGGTGGTCTAGTGCACAATACCTTGGTTAGAAAGAAAATTTTTCAAGTCGTGGGATAATAACTCTTGTCCATTATCGGAGCGGAAGGTTTTGATTGTTCGTCTGAATTGAGTTTTTATGTTTGCAATGTATCGAGTAATGAAACTAGTGGCTTCTGATTTATTTTTCAAAAGAAATACCCATGCTACTCGAGAGAAATCATCAATAAGGACAAGATAGTAACGATGACCCAGTCGATCAGGATACCGACTAGGTCCCCAAATATCCATGTGAACTAAATCAAAAATATTACTTGAATGCTGGTTATCAGAGGAGGGAAATGTGGCTCGGTAATGCTTTCCTACTTGACAAGCATCGCAGATAGTACTCACGGGGGACATATGTGGAATAAGCCGACGGAGTTTGTATACTGAAGGATGACCTAAACGTTGATGCCAAAGAGTAGTGGATGACCGACCCATAGAGGTTCCGGAATAAGCGACTACAGCAGAGGGATTGTCAAGGTGGTAGACACCCCCTTCTTCATGGTCCGTACCAATCGTCCTCCCAGTTGGTATGTCTTGAAAAGCACAAGTAGCAGCGTCAAAAATAGCTCGGCAGTGAAATTCTTTACATATTTTGCTGACCGAGAGTAAACTAAGCGGGAAGTCTGGAACTAACAGAATATTGTGCAGCTCGATTGTGGGGTTAAGGTGCACATCCCCAACACCTGTAACTGGTGACGATCGCCCATCAGCAACTTGAACAGTCTTACCAGTCTGGGTTGTTCTAAGTTTCTGGAAGAGTCGAGGATTTCCACACAAGTGAGTGGAGGCCCCCGTATCAATAAGCCACTGCGAGTGATTGTGATGGCTAGCTGATGCAAGAACCGTACCTGTCTGTGCAATGGCGGCGACATCTCCTGAAGTGGTGGCCTCATCGGGATTCATCTGTGATAGTCGCTGCATAAGATCATCAAAATCCTTTCGTGGGATCTCGATCGAGCCTCCTTCAATGTCTGTAGTAGTAACCCGAGCCGATGGTCCCCGACGTCCATGTTTGTTATAGCATACAGCTTCGGTATGCCCTAATTTCGGCTATGACTCTGAGACTGGCCCTTGCTAGATATGTAGCCCTCAGTCAGCCACTTCCCCCGCCGAGCTTCAAATGGTGCTGGGTAAGTCTTGGCGCTGCTCAAACTACTACTGCTGCTACAAGTCTAAACAGTTCAAGTTGATCCTCGCGCTATACACTCTGAGACTTTTGCCTCGTTGATGTTTATGTATACTCTGTCATGGTCCAACCTATAGCACCTTGATGCTTCCCTTCGCTATACGCGTGCATTGTATTTGTGATCGTCCTCTTCCTGGGAATTGACAACCACGTCCGCTGCCCTTGTAGTTGCCTCTGAAGCTCCGTCCGGATGCCGCGAGAGCTGTTGTTTGGCTCATAGTTTCGGGAAAAGGGGTCGGAGAAGTAGGTAGCCGACACAATGTGTTGTATGCTTCCTCCATAGTCGGAAGAGTAGGAGAGGTGATCATCTGATCTTGAGGGGCTGCAAAACTCTGATCTAAGCCGCCAAGAAAGACTATAGTTGTCATATTCTGTCGATGTAGCCGTTGTGTAAGACATGTGCATAAAGGTGCACAAACATTATAGCTTGCAACAAGAGATTTGACTGCGGAAAAATATTCCGATAATGGTCGGCCACTCTGACGCATATGCATCAAATCATGAAATGATTGATACATTTTGGTAGAATTTTTGTCTTTTCCATAGGTGGCTAACAATGATTTCCACATATCGTGCGCACTATCATAGTAGACCAACTCCTGAGCGATCCTATCGATGACGCTAACCATAATCCACGAGCTTACCATACCGTTGTCTTTGACCCAAGTAGTGTATTTTCCAACCTTGTCAGTTGGTTCTTCTTCGAGGAGGATATGTTCTTTATCATACCCTCGAACAATCATTAGGAAAAACCAGGACCATATGTCGTAGTTCGTGGCATCTAATTTTGGAATTGATCTAAAAGAAGGCAATTTTGAATGACCGCCTCCATCGATTTCTGATGCATGTATCTCGGATGCCATAGGATCGTCTGTCGTCAGTCTTTAGTAAGGTCACAACCTACGGTTGTTGTTTCCACCTATGTCGCTCTCTCCTCCCTTTATGTATATATATTTATTACATCTCAATACACATCAGCCATCATATTACATATGACAAAAAATAAAACAGTGGTTGAGGAGGCACTGGAGAATGATGCCGAGGAGAGGGCGCTCGGCGGAAGATGCGCAGGAACCGACTGGAATACGGCGAAATATCGATGGCGTATGCTGGAACCTTGATGTAAAGGCGCTGAACTTGGACGAGGGCTGGTCCTGGGCAGGGGCGTCCTGGCGCAGCCAGGATGCTGGGCAAGGGTGAGGGCGAGGTTGGCGCGGCCTGGATGATGGGTGAAGTCGTGGCATGGGTTAGGGTGCAACCTGGTCGCGAGCTTGGATGTTGGGCGAGAGGGCCTGGGACAAGGTTGAGGGAGAGGGCGGGGCCAGGGCACGGGGGTGAGGGAGAGGGCGGGGCCTGGGCGCGAGGTTGCAGGTGGGGTCGAGGGCGAGGGTGAGGTCGCGGGCGTGGTCGGGGCCTGGGTGCGAGGTCGCGGGCGTGGTCGGGGGCGAGGGCGAGGTCGCGGAACTCGGGGCGGGGTCGGGGGCGAGGGCGAGGACGGATTCTGGGCGCGAGGTCGGGGGTGATGGCGAGGTCGCGGGACTAGGGATGGGGTCGGGGGCGAGGACGGGTCCTGGGCACGAGGTCACGGGCGAGGTTGGGGGTGGGGCCTGTTCGCGAATCGAGGGTGAGGACGAGGGCGGGCGAGACTCGGGGCGGGGTCTGGGCGATTACGAGGGCGGGGGCGTAGCCTGGGAGGAGGGATGCGGGGGCTGGGAGGGGGCGAGGTCGGAGCCGGGAGGGGGTTGGCAAGGTCGGGACCGGGAGGAGGGAGGCGGGGTTGGGGCCGGGCGATGGGAGGCGACGCCGAAGCCGAGAGAGGGGAGGAGGGGAGGTGGCGCAGATCCCTAGGTCAAAACCTAGGGCTCTGATACCATGTGGAAAAGGGTTATTTTATTCTGTGATTAGATTAGCCCCCTCAATCCTCATTATATAGTGGAGGATTAGGGTTAGGGTTTACAAGAAGGGGACCCCTCTCAAGGTCAAATATCCACAATACCCTTTAGATCTCAACATAGTCATCATGTTTGTGGCCAAGGGCTTTGTCTCTATAGAAGAAGTAGGTGCCATGGTGGTTAAATAGAGATGAAGAAAGTCATGTGGTCGGCTAAGTATGCATATGGGTTGCGAAGTGCCCTAAAACTCACGTTTGGACATGTAAGAGGTCTGAAAATGTGCTGCACAATAAATCAGGAGGTCCTCGAAGGTATGGGCGGATACCTGGAGGGTTGAAAGGCCTTGGAGGGCTGGGCAGTGATCCGAGATCTTGGTGGAGATGGAGGGTTGGGTGAAGCCCTCTCACCCTTGCGGGGTGCAGCAGCAGCCTGAAGGGGCTGGAACCTGGAAGGTGCGGTAGCCACCTGAAGGCGGGTTGGAGGGCTGGTAGCGCACCTACAAGGGCTGGCAGCGAACCCTGTGGGGCTGGTGGCGCACCTAGAAGGTGCAGCAGCCACTGCACGCGGGTCGGATGGCCTCGCACGGGGCCTTAGGCAAGGAAGGAAGGCTCGTGCAAGCGTCGAAGATGAGGGGGAGGCTTGGAGGTGGAGACGAGATGATTTTAGGTTAGAACCATGGTCTAGGATCGTTGTTCTGATACCATGTAGAGAAAAGAATGAAGCACCGTATTTATTCCATGAGTCTATGGTTTCTTGTAGAGAAAACCCAAAAGAGCTAACAACGGGAAAAGTACATATATGACCTCGAAAGGTTACATTGCACAAATAAAAGAGATAATATGATAACTCTAACAATAACAAAACCAGAACCACATTTATCTAGTTGTCAGGTTACCCCGAGGTAAACTGGCTATCCAAGATGTACCCCCATTTGACTATGGGTTACAATCAGCTCTACCCATGCACTTCTGGGTTGAATTAGTTGTATGGATTCCATATTTTCTTTGTTATAATATTTTTAACTATGTTCAAATAAATAACTTAACATAAAAAAACATATTATAATCGTAAAAATAATTAATATAATACTTAAGCAATGTGACATCTCATCACATTTACCGTTCAAATCCTCGTAAATATCCAAATAACTATTCACGGAAAGGTTATCCATCTGGCTAACCCTCTGACACAAGCTTACTCTAACCCAATCCAACCCTTTGAGATTATAGAAAGTTTATCCTGCAGCAAAGCACACATTTTTTGCTATTATGGCTTTAGAACAAAAACACATGGAGAGTGAGCAACGTTTGTATTTTAAAGCAGTGGAGCAACATTTGTAATTGCTCCTGATGTGTTCCCATGAAGACTCCTCAAGAATCTTAAAAATTGATACAAAGCAAGCTAACATAATCTGTATATATTACCAGAGGACCAAAACTCAAGGAAAAACAACCTCTTATTAAACTCGTGCACTATACCTGAGGTCCTGAAGACAATTCATAAGCTCAGGCGCATTTTATTCATTTTAAAGGTGAAAGCAAACTTATGAACATAACGTATAAAAAACTAGTCTAGTGTATTTTCTAGAACCTGGCATATTAGAAACAAATCCACCCCGGTTCTCAATGCTCCCACGCTCAGCACTAGGCTCATGATCTGTTGTCATCTGTATGACTTGTCCACCTTTAGATAGAACAGCACGGGAGTCTCCAACATTGGCAACCCAAAGAACCCGACCATCAATAAGAACGGCAGTAACCGCAGTAGAACCACCTTTGCCCAATTCCGGATCATGTGAAAGAATTGCCTTGTCAGTCTTGTCGTAAGCTTTCGTGAGGGCCCTATCTGTATGAGTCCAGATCTCTTCCTAGAATACAGAACAAACATGTTTAATCTACATATACATACCAAAGCAACGGCTGCCCACTTTATGCAATCTACTGACCTCTTTGAGAATGTTTGTGAACAGATGTTTCTGTAAATAAGCAGGAACATCATCTCCCAAATGGCCATCAAATATAGCAAATAATCCAAGCTTATGCCCCTTGGCATTAGCAAATTTAGCTACATGGTAATCCTCCATCGAGTGCCCAGCCTTTCCTTTTACAAGGCTGAATCCATAGGAAACCTTGATACCACCTTGGCTACATTTTCCTTTTCCGGTTGGACTTGAAGACTGACTTGGTATCTGAATTGCAAAGATACATCAGCCTCAAATTGAAGTCTACGCAAATCTAGCAAAGGATCATTTAGCTGGAAAATTTAAAATGGATATCAAATTCTTGTTAAAATACTTATGAAAAATATATTTTTCCATCGAGCAATGCAATAGACCAGCAAATTTTCAGAACAATGAAGCAAGAATCATCTCAAAACACAATTCCTACATGGAAAAGAAGCCGACAAATGGAATCACAAATAAGAGATCAAGCCTATATAGTAATCATGCAGCTAATAAACTGGTGAAAAGGGATCATGATAACCAAAAGATTCATCATCTCAGAACTCGCGGTGCTAACAATCATCCTAATCAGGAGGATGGAGAGCCTGCTATCATTACTATCTATCACAAAACTGGCGACTTTTTCTTCAAATATTTCTCTCAATTGTGACAAAAAAGGGTAAAGAAATGGAAGCATGCAACAAGAAGAAGACATGGCACCCAAGAATTCGAAGAAAACCAGAAGGCTACCCTCAATTTTTTTCACCTCAAAAGCCATCTGAAATTACCACACCAACAAATTACTTCCACAAAAGCATACCCCCAATAGCTCAGAAATCTGGTTCCATCTCTCGGAAGCCATCAAAGAAGAAGCAAAAAGCATGAAGGAAAAAGAAAGGGAGGCAGAAAGAGAGAGGGAGAGAGAGAAAGTCAAGACAGACCTCCGAATAAGACGACCTCCTCAGGAAACATAATCTATCCATATAACGAGTTCTCTTCTCCCCTTCGCTCCCCCCACTATGTCCACTGCATCCAACTCCCTTTCTCTCTCACCCACAAGATAAACTATTAAGAAAAATCACGCAAATCAAAGTCAAGAACCACTTCCCAAACCCCGGATTCCCCCTCGAATTCCAGCTCCCTCAGCCCCAAAACCACAAACTTAAAATCGACAAGACGATGGCCTTGTCAGATCAGAAGCCTTCAGAGCTGATCAGATCTCCAACAAAAGCAAACAGAGGCCCTAATCTGCTTTGGAGATTCCCCTTTTTATTTTTCTGAACAAGTTTGACTTGGGTGGCTCATGATAGATACATGCTTGGGGGACGCGGAAGGAAACTTCAAAAAAAAAAAAGAATTCTACAGTGGAGTTGTTGGTGTGATGACGACGGTTTTCTTTTCTCTCTCTTAAACTGTGGGGGAGATGACCTTGATTGGGGTCCAAAACAAAGGCATTGAGGTTGACTTTTGGTTGACCTGCTGATGTTGGTCATTTTTTGTTTGGGTTTATTCCTTCTCTTTTTTTTTCATCCCTCCATTTGCCGGGATAATCATGCATCTTCTGTGTATTTCGAGTTTGTCGTGGCGTGTGAGATGGAGTAGGTCGCCCTTGTTAATTGTGTGGGGGAGATGGTGGTTATGATGACAGCGATTTATTTATTTTTTGGTTGTGTGTTTGTTTGTCTATAGATGAATACTAATGTATTGGTTTTGAGGTTGTTGATATGGTAACCAGGGGTACCAATTTCTTTATGCAATACGGAATGGAGTCTGCTTAATAAAGAAAAGATTGTGTTTACCTTAATAAAGAAAAGATTGTGTTTACCTTAATGAAGCGAGTGTGCTCAACCTTACCATTCGTGATGGTGTTGAGGAGCTCATGTAGCATTGTTGGGAGCCATCGACCCCTCGTTTCCTCCGCATCTTTTCGGCTCCTCCAGTGGTCATTTATCCACGCACCATCGTTGGCCTGAGCGCCACCCATTGTCAGCCCTTGCACTCCTCCCACGGCTTACATCTCATGTTGATGGCGATCACCGCATGCGCCCAACTCCCCTCCACAACTATCCACGCACTCTGTAGCACGTGGGGCACCTCTATCACATTGGTGTCTCTAGCCCTTACTGTCATTGCCTCTCGTTGGGGCTCAGGACCCACTTAGAAGAGAATATGACATCGAAGGGGTAGTTGATATTACTTGTATTCTCTTTTCTTTTACCATTTATGTGTGCGCCCTTGATTTTAATGTGTGGTAATAAAGGAATGAATGACAACTAACTCAAGGAACATACATTTTAGTGTACAAGAAGGTACGAAATCAAGTATTATTTTTAAAAAGATTAAAACATAAATGTAATTACATAATCTCGAAAAGGGTGCAATTATAAATAAAAATCTTAAATTACCATTAAACTTTCATTCTTAACCGTAATAATTCAACATTTTTGAAATAAAAAAATGAAATGATTTTGTAAATGTTACTACATGTTCCCTTCCACCATACCTCTCACCACCTCTTCTTCCTTCAACTTGCTCCTCGAAACTACATCACGAGGTTGTTAGACATGCGAGCCTCTAGCGAACCATTTCTAGAATAAGTGTTATTGTAAATTATTTATCAAAAAATTATTGATTTACTCATTCATTTTTTGATATTATAATATGCATGCACTTATTGGGGCCTTCTGTACAAATATGATTATGTAACTTGGCCATGTTGAGATCATGCAGATGTTGATCCAACTAGATGTTGGTGCTAGGTTGAATATCTAAAAATGTTAGATTGTGGACTCAATCGCACTGTCAAGTGATTATCAAGAAGAGATTTCTATCCAGAGAAGGAAACGACAATCCTTACTCTAAAGGCTGGCATCCAACCAATCTCTTGATGCAGGTCCTTTGCATAGGAATAGAGATTCAGAGGTGTTGGATGAGTTAAGTCAAAGAGTTGACTTAGCGAGATCAAGATAACAAATACCTATATCGTATGTTGTCACGATATAAGCACACATCTTTTGACTAGAGATAGATGTGACACTACATGTCTGAGTATGTACATTTGGCATACCATTAGGTTGATGCTCTATTCAAGATTTATACACCAGAACGCTGGCGTGCATATGAAGGCATATGAGTGTTACGGTCTCTCAAAGGGATCATACGTGTTCATTACTAAACTGGAAGACATGAGCTCACCCCTGAGATATTGGGATAATCAAATTCAATCAATGGTCATCTTGTTTAGGAAACAAGACATGATTTGTATTTATGATATATGTTTTTGAAAAGTATTTAATGATAAAACTCTGAAGAATACACTTCAAATGAGATCAGAATTCATGTTTAATCATGGCTTTCCAATATACATGATGTATTGGTATTAGGAATACTCGAGGGTGGTGTAATATTAAATTAATTGTATATCATGGTACTTCCATTCTGAGGGAGTGATGAAACAGGTTTGGATTGCAGTGACTCCTCTCAGTGAAAAAGTAATAATTCAATCTTAGTTCATATGTTGGATATTGTTCTGAATTAGTGATGAATCTCCATTTCATCACCTTTATTCTTTCATTTTGACCTTTAAGAGCTAAATGCATGCAAATGTTAATATTTTACACAAATTGACATTCATTATTTATTGTATAAATATTGTATAAAATACATCGTTTTAAGCCGAAATAAAAATAATAAAGAAAATAAAAGAAAATAAATAAAATGTTAAAGATATTTTATGACTCAAAACCTTGAGACCTAGGCATCTTGATGATCGGGTCGACAAGGAATAAACTAGGGGGAGATACGGGTTAAAAACAACAATAAAACCCTAATTTATATTCTCTAATATTGCATTTTTGGGACCCATTTTATTCTTTATTATTTATAATTAAAATAAAGATACTTTGTATATGAAAATTGTAGATAAAAATGTATAAAAAATACACAATTGATTTATACAAAAAATAATATACATTGTACATTTTATACTCAAAATAAAAAGCCAAAACCCAAACTTCCAAAGCATGTATCTTCTCCTTTATGAACACAAAATGTATCAAAATTACTTTAATTGTGTATAAATTTTAATAAGATATTTAATGATGGTAGTTTCATCCAATTTGGAGTTAAGATGCAAAAGTTAAGTTTTGAACCCCTATTGTGTAATATACCTGAATAAAATATTTATTTTATTTATTCTTTATAACTTTTATAATTCTATGTTTTTATAATTTTATAAATATTACTTATAATATATGTACATATTTAGAATATAATAAAATCACAAAGAAAATACAAAAATAAAATAGTCTCCATAAATGCATAGATGAATATAATATATTTAGACCTATATACTAAATACCTTATTTATTTAAGTGTACACATTATATCAGAAAAAATTTAAAAAAATATATTTATGTTTATAAAAATAAGTTATAATTTTATAAATTATATAAATAAAATAATAAAATTCATGTTCGGAATTGAACTTGAAAGTGTCTAAGTAGCACACCTGACGTCATATGTTTAACTCTTCTCCATTTGAACCAATTTTGAACTCATGCAGTCTGCACTTAGCTCAACCTGCCTGGGCTGTGAAGGGCAATCCATTTCAGTGGTGTGTTTTCATCCTTTTCTGGCAGTGATGATGTCTTAAGGCGGGAGAGATTGGGGTTGAAATAAAGCTTCGGATGAGGGAAGAATATGTTGGCACAATTTTTTCTAAGACCCCAAAAAATGGGCGGAATGAAAAGATGCTATATCCGTCGGGGCACAAAAGACCTATGCAGTGCAATAATTATTTCTACCAAAGAAGCCGAATACATCAAATTCCAAAAATGACCACAATGGTCCGAACTTCAGAAAAGCTTGCATGTCTTCGTAGAGACTTGGCTAAACCGGCCAGGCTTCACAGGAGATGTGATTATACTGATCACACTCCAATTCTTTTCCAATTCTTCCTACTTCTCTCTTACTCGATTGTGGACACAGCATGACCTGACCTCAGAAGGAAATACCTCCCTCCTCGAGGACTGAGTTGATGGACAAAGGCCCAATGGTTGTGTGTAGCTGGATGGGCAGTTTCTTCGCTTCTCTAAGAGCGGGAAAAGCTAAAACTTTTCACACACAGTACAAGATTAGTGGAACTTGAGGGTTGTCGAGGCTTAAATCCTAATTCTAATAGAGTCCCGACACATTATTAATCCAAAGGTCTGAATCCAGGCTCCAGATTTTGGATAAAGTGAAAACTGGTTTAAAGAAACAATCATGTTCTAAGTTCTTTTATTTTCCTTTTTCTTTTTGCTTGCACTTATTTTATAGAATAAGTGCTTGCTAACAGACTATCAAAGGTAAAGTATAGGGGAATGATGAATCCATGATTCATCGCCTTTATTTTTTCATTTTGGCTAAAATCCTTGACAAAATGCATGTAAATATCCACTAATTTCCACTAATTATCATTCCAACCACAAAGATTAATATTATCTAATTAACATTTATTTTGTCTAAAATAAAAGAATAAAAATAAAAAGAAAAATAAAAGAAAAAGAAAAAGAAGGAAGTATATGTAAAATACAGACTGATTCTAACCCCGAGACCAGGTCAATATTGATCAGGTCAACAAAAAATAAGTAGGAGAGATAAGGATCCTAATTAATAAAAATATTCAGAAAATCAAGACCAAAAATATAATTTACCCATTTTTTACATTGTAAATACTTCACCTATTTTATTTACCATCAAAATCACTTCAAATCAAAATATTCCTTTTATAAAAATTATTCATAAAAATATGTATTATTTTATAAAAATATTAGAAAAATATTTCGGAATAAAAAATAAAATAACCGTAATGAATCGTAAAAGCCGCAATAGCCGACTTCCAAGGTTTATATCTATTTATAGAAAACTCCAAATTGACCAAACTCACTTTTAAAATATGTTTTGTACATAATACTATTTATTAAAAATATCAGAAAATATTCGTATACAATCGGTGAGTTTTGTCTTTTTGGACCTGTTGTCTATATGTACTGTATGTAGAAACTTCCCGGATTTTTAAATAAATAATGTAAACCCGATCAACTTAATTTTTTTCTTAAAAATCTTATAAAATTGTATATAAAAATATAAAAATAAAAGTAACTTAAAATAGCAATAAAATCTGGAGGTCCGAAGCCGCTACTTTTTTCATCTGAGCCTCATAACTCGGTCGTATCAACTCTAAATTGAGCAAACTCGGTCCTTAAAATTATATTTTTCAATTATCTACAAAATGATACCAAGTTTCGCTAAAATCAGAATTCGCGCGAAAAATGCGGTTTCCAGGGCTGTATTGGTATATTGTACAATAAACCGTAACTTATATTATTATATAATACATTAATACTTTTATTATTTATTTTTTATAAAATAAATAATATTTCATTTATTTATTTTAATTAATTAATTAATTAGCTTATATATTTATTTATATAATTAATTAATACTTAATTATGTAATTAATTACTTAATTAACTATTTAAATAATTTATTAACTATGTTTAATTATTATTTATTATTTAATTTCGAAATTACTATTTAATTAATTTAATTTAATAATTAATTCTTTAATTATATTAATTTTTCTCAATTTCTTCGTTCTACATTCTTCTCCCCATCCATCCGTTTTCTCTCTTGTGTTGATTCAAATCAGGAAGTCTGTCGTCCCATTCCAATCCACTAATGCACATACCTTTATCTCTAATCATTCCAAATCTTCCTCATTCACGTTTTACCAGAGGATAATCTCCCATTTCCCCCGAACTTACAACTAAATTCTGGCCGAGAATCAAATCTCGAACCCCGGATCTCCTTGCAGGTTTAACCTTCGATGGACATTGAATAAATGCTAAAACTTAATCAGATTCAATCAAGCAGCAAGCTCGTGCCACGGATCTAATCGCCGCCAACGTTTGGAATTTGGCTCCATTTCCTGTGAAGAGCGTGAATAATAGGGAATTGCCTATAATTTGTTGAAACTGATTAAAGTAGTAACTCCCATATTGACTGCTTGGAAGAGATATCACATGAGCACCACCGCCGTGTACGCAGAACAGTAACTCCCATCGCAAGAGGAAATAAGCCAAGCGCCGCCGAGTCGTGGCCGAACTCGAAGAAGGACATGACTCCAGAAACCATAGCAATCGTTCGATCAGGAGATATCGAATGACATACGTCGTTCCACTCGTTAGCGGCAAGATAATGTCACCGCCGCACCGCTTTGCCGAATAATATGCCGCACGATTCTATTATTATTTGGGGGTAAATTACGAATAAACCCCTCGACTTGATAAAATTATCAGCCGATACATGCAGGTTGGAGGGGCACGTGGATCCCGGGAAAGTTTGCATTTAAACGATCTAAACTCTGCTAAATTGCACATAACTCCAGCTGGAGGAATCTTCACGTGAAGTGCCCTTGATAACATGTCATCCCTGTACTTTTTATGAGCATACCCCCTAGTTTTTCATAGTTGCAAGAACACCCCCCAAAGTCCTACATTTGACACATATACCCCCTTAGCAGTACATAACACATACATATCCTATACGTATTATATAAATAATCAATAAAATTTCAAAACATAAAAATACAATAACAATACTTATAAATACCTTATAATATACTATATACAGTAAAAAATAATATTTTGAAAAATAAAAATACTTTTTTAGCCTTTAATATATCATTTAAAATACAAAAACATAACAAACTTTAAAAATCATAAAAAATATAAAAACACCACCAAAAATCCTATCAAAATTAGTTAGAGTATATTTTACCACATTTTGCATAATAATCCAAAATAAAATAAAAAAATTAAATATCAAACCTAATAAAAAAGATAAAACACATAAAAATTTCAAAAATTCATAACTAACTAAATAAAAATCCTCTAAAAACGCACAACCTATCATTTCGAAGATAGTTTCTTTTACTTTCTAAAGCAAATATAATAAAAATATTTCCTCATTATTTTCAATCTTAAAAATCATAAAAACGTCACAGTTTTTAATAAAAACTTCACTTTCACCATTAAAAATAAACCAAAATCCCTAAAAATATTAAAAACCTCTTAAAAATCAATAAAAAGAAAACAAACAAATTTAAAATTAAAAATAATAAAAAAACCAAATAAAAATTCCAAAATATTTTCTAAATAATAAAAAATATAAATATTTAAAAATTACAAAAACAATATAAAATTCAATAAAATTCAAGTAAAAACTCAAAAAAATTCCTGAAAATAAAGTACAAATTTGGAAACCTGTTTACCTTAGTTGTGTACAGTTTACCCCTAGTTTAAACAGTTTGCCTCCCTGAGTTTGACACTCCCGTACTTAACCGCTATACACTTAAGTTTAGGAGTATAAATAAAATAAAGAAGATTAATCCACCTTAATCTTTTCTGACAAAACCCACCCAATCGATACAACGACCGTGATTATTTCTTTCTCTTTTGCAGGAGTTTAGAAGCAGGCCGGGTGACGTGTTTTTCAGATGGCGCCGTTGCCGGGGAGGCAGCGCTAGGGCAACCGTAGACTTAGATTTAGGATTTCTCTTTGCGTCATCTTACTTCTCTAATTTTCCAGTTTTTGTTTTTGAGGTGTACAGCACTGGTTGAGCCGCATATCTGAGAACCGCAAAGCTATAAAGTTTCTCTTTCTTTGTAATTTCTCGTGAAAAAAATATAAAAAATATCATCGAAAGGGGCCTCGTAAAGGCATCCCGACTTGTACTCCTTCCTGGGGTCTGTTTCACTAGGGTTGTACTCCTAGGGGAGTAGGGCACCCACCGTGGCTTTTTCGCTCGTGATTTTCTCGACAGTTTTCCGCGGCTTTTCGAGATAGGTGCTTGTTAGGATTCTTACGATTTCCCCTTCTCTGCATAATCGTAGGTTAGATTCTTGCATAGGTTCCGAAACCTACGTGATTGTATCTAGGGCCAATCCCGAAAACAAAAATACGTTAGATGACTCTTCTCTGAAAATATCTAAAAAAAGTGAAAATCGAAAATTAAACAGGGATTGCTAACTCTATCTGACTTTAAAACGAAACGTAAGGACTCCACTTGTTTTGGGGAGAGTAACCCCCGAATTTGCATCGCAGGTACTACCTCCAGATCAGTGACTGAGAGACGACACATAAGGTAGAGCCAGAGTCTGGGACTTCCATCGAAATAGTACTTAGTTCACGCCTTTACTCACCTTATCTTCAGTGGATACGCTCGGGTAGCCGGAAATGGTCCGATTTTACTTAGCAGAGTGGGAGGTTTAGAGGACATTGCGTACGGCTCCGTCCTCAAGTAACACGGGTACTCGGAAATGGTCCGTACTTACTTCCATATTGGCTGAGACTAGGTGATTTCTAGTGAGAACTCGGGACAGTACGACATAGAAGTTTCGAACACCTATCTAATCTCGCTAATCTGTGATAAGATTGTTTGCCAAACAACCTTAAAATCGAAAAGATAAACGAACGAACTCTTACGGTCATCACCAGTGTTGAGTTGGTGAATTCAGGGTTTGCTTGGTTTTTGACTTGTGGTGTGAGTCCTATCTCTTCCAGAACTCACATCCATTGCTTCGTATTTTGTCCGATGACTAACCCCTACAAGAAATATAGAGAGAAATCTCCTTTGTAGGGGTCATTGAGCTCCAGCACTCCCTCCAGGTGTCGTGGCTCCGTACAACTTTGTTGGACCTCCTCGTGCCCTTTTAAGACCACCAGTCAAAGAGGAGGACCTCCAGGAGAGTTTCGGGCCACCTCCGAGCTCCTGGAGGTGGTCAACCATCGAGAACGGGCAGATTGAAGTTTGTTTGGGGGGAGTTCTTACACTGTTCTTCTAACGTGCTTCTCCTCCGTCCGATCAAGCACCCCGCTTCAAAATCTATAGCTGTCGTCTGATGGTCCGAGCCTCAACCGCATGATCTCTCACTGAGATCTAATTGCATTCATCGAAGATTGAACCGGTATCCACCATCAGATGCGTGTTGCGTGGCAAGTGGATCGTCCAGAGTTGTCGATCAGCACACAATTAGGGGTATTTTGTACTAAATCCCTCGTGCCTTTTTGTTTTTAATTTTAATCCATAAATGTTTGTCTGTAGTTCAAATACTTTTGTAATATTTGTATTTAAGCCCTCACACTTTCAATATTTGCATTTAGGTCCATTTTACCTCGCTTTACATGCCTGTACGTGTGAGGGGACGTAAAATTTTGCATTTAGCCCTCGAAAAAGTTGTATTTCATTTTAGTACACTAATTTGTGTATTTAGTATAATATTTTATGGAAAAATTGCATCTAGACAACTACACTTGTATTAAATTACAAAAATACCCCTTTGGGTATATATTATTAGATTTTTTGGAAAAACTGCATGTTTGCCCCTAGATTTATCTAAGGTGTTCGGATTTTGTCCCATAACTTAAAATATTTGCACAAATTCCCCTATTACAACGTATTTTATTTTTGTGTTTTTTTAAAATAGCTCTTGATCGATAAAAACTTGTCGAAAATTACCTTAAATACCTGAGAGACTTTTCTATCATATATATTTTTAGTGGGGTATTTTGAGTTTATCTTCTATTTATAAAAAATAAAAAAATGAGCTATTATTCCCCGTATGCAATAAAAACCCATAAAAAATATAAAACATTTTGACAAATTTAAAAAATATATTATGTCTATTACGATATTTTAAGCCTACAGACAAAAAATCTCTAAAAAAAGAAAAATCCTAAAAATTAAAAAGCTCTAAAATCTAACAAAAAACCATAAAAATTCTATAAAACTCCAAAAAATGTGTTTTTTATTTCTAAATTTTATTTACTATATTTATTATTAATTGAAAATAGTTTTAGAAAATTTCGAGTCTTTTTTATATTTTCAATTTCCAAAACTATTTAGCATGTTTATCCTACTCACTGTTTTGCCTTATTTAATCAATTAAAAATACAAAAATAGTCAAATTTTTAGACAAACACCAAAAATAGAGAAACATATAAAAAAAGATTTTATTTGGGGGATTTTGAGTATTTATAGGTATTTATATCTATATACTAGTCTATATAGTATATGTTGGGCATGCAAGCCCACAGAGAGCCATTTTGCAATAAATGTTATTGGAAATATCATTCCCTGATCTAACATTGCATAATAGGTCCCTTAGTACAATTAGGATTATGTGCCATGGACATCTTAATGATTATACAACTGTTGATTCAATTATTGAATCATAGAGGTTGGTGCTTGGATGAATATCTAAAGAGTTAGATTGAGGACTCATCAAGCACCGTCAAATGATTATTAAGAGAGGATATCCATCCTAAGAAGGAGATGACAATCTTTTTCTCTAAAGGCTGATATCTAACTGAGCTCTTGATGTAGGTCCTCTGCATAGAAATAGAGATTCAGAGGTGTCAGATTAGTTAAGTCAAAGGGTTGACTTAACGAGATCGAGATAACCAAAGTCCTATGTCGTATGTTGTCACAATATAGGCACACATCCTCTGACCAGATACAGATGTGTTACTATATATGTGAGTATGTACATTGGGCAGACCAATAGGTTGATGACCTAACCAAGGTCTATACACCGATGCATTGGTGTGCATGCAAGGGCATATAAGTAATACGATCTCTCAAAGGGATCATACATGTTCATTTACTAAATCAGAAGACATGAGCTCACTCATGAGATATTGGGAAGAATCAAATTCCGTGCATTGTCGTCTTGCTTTGGAAGCTTGACTTAATTTGTAGGTTTGATATATGCCTTTGGAAAGTATATGATCAACACTTATGTATGATATATGCTTTTGGAAAGTATATGATCGATACCGACGCCAAATGATCGAATGAGAAACTTAATGATAAAACCTTGAAGTAGAAGTGAAAAGAGATCTAACACTTTAGGTTTATTTTGGGTCTTCCAGTATACAGGATGTACATGTATTAGGAATACTTGAGGGTGATGTGATCATAAACGATTGTATAACCATGACGCTTCCATTCCTAGGGAGTGATGAAACATGTCTGGATTTTAGTGACTCCTCTTAGTAGAGAAGTAATCTGATCTTACATTGATCTGAATGTGATTCAGATGCAATGAGAAGATTAGATTTGCGGTCTTGATTTAGTCAAGCATCTGCATCATCAAATTTTCTAAATTCCCCGGATTTAGTGAGATCTGGATTTGAGATGTGATCTCAATATCCAAGTCACT
Source organism: Ottelia alismoides (assembly GCA_037367405.1). Taxonomy (NCBI): domain Eukaryota; kingdom Viridiplantae; phylum Streptophyta; class Magnoliopsida; order Alismatales; family Hydrocharitaceae; genus Ottelia; species Ottelia alismoides. The sequence goes on along the minus strand of JAZKJV010001898.1, from coordinate 373,679 downwards.
ATACATAAAACAATATAATCGACTTATCCTTATGTCCAAGTATCCGCTGAGAAAGCGCGTTATCCATGAAAGAATTCATGGATAATTTCATTGTTGATATATGCATCCAAGCATTGAGAAAATTGATAATTAAATATGATTCAATTATCATGAATAATATGAATTCGATTCATATTAAGAGTTATCTAAGATAATTAAATGAGATTTAATTATCAAAGATGTGAATAATGTGAATGTGATTCATATTATTTGGACACATGAGAATAGAGATCCAAGATGATTAAATATGATTTAAGTATCACAGATATGAATAATGTGGATAGCACTATCCATATTATGCATATATATTATAAATGTGATTTATAATATATTAGAGAGAGCTTATTTCGATTTATATTTGTTAATTAGTTATTGATGTGATTGGATTCACATTGAATGATTAATTAAAAAATTTTATATTTTATTTTGGGATGTGAATGTGATTCGCATTTTTCCAATTGCATGATTACAATATTCACAAGATAATTATGAATTATTTTTGTGAGATAATTTACAATAAATGTTGTTGTAAATATTGGAGATATCACGAGATAATGAGATCTCATGAGATGATTAAGTGCCCCCTTTTTAAGGATTAGGTCAAATTCTATCACCTCTTATCTCCAAGGTCAAAGTGATTTAATTTTAAATTTATCTATATTTATTTATCAATATATATTAATTTAAATTAAATTAAATGTTGTTGTATTTTTAAAATAAGATCATGGCCATTAAAAGAAACACAAATCAATCTCAACCATTGATTTTGTGTTGTCCATGGATTGAGATCCATGGATCCCAACACCATATATAAGAAGAGGCACCCGTTGCTCTTCAAAATATATCATAAACAATCTCCCTCTCTCATTCTCTACACGCCAAGCTCTCTCTCTCTCTCTCTCTCTCTTATAGTGGACGTCCACCATGGAGCCCTTGAGAGAGTCGTCATCGCCGTAGCATCATTGTTATGATACTGGAGTATTTGCTCGTAGATCTCCATATCCTTTAGCGTGTCTCTCTCGTGAAGAAGAAGTCATATCTCGCATAATGAGATCAGGAGATTTGCTGCTTGGATCACCAATATGGTTTGCGAGGAGCACGCGTCTCATCAACATGCTCGCAAGTGTCTCCTCCATCGGATCAGACTTGAGACAGGAGGTCTCTTCGTTTAGAGACTCGATCGCGGCCACGCTTTAATAGGTAACCCTAGTACTTTTTTGTCGTTTAGATGAAATGATTCGAGAAGTTTTCTTGGATCATGTGGTTTCATCGGATTAAAATTTTTAAATTTCACTGCCTAGAGCAACTAGTGCCACTAGTTGCTTCCGATCGCATTCGATGCGATACTCGTGCTTTTGTGAGGTTCTTAAGTATATTTATATATCCTTCAAGTGGTATCAGAGCATTAGGTTGGAGGTTTTATATACAATCCATAAACCAAAGAAGACTCGGGTTCATTAGGGATTATAGAAATTTTATCGCATTTCATTTTTGCAGAACTATTTTGTGATTATTTTCAGCCCTTTTTAAAATGTTTAAACATGAGATTATCATTTGGATAATGTTCTCCATTAATTAAGGAAACTGTGAGATTTGAGTTTGCGTGATTTGGAATCCAATAACTCTAGTTATGATCATTTTAATGAACATATATCCACTACTTCGGGGATGACGAATCATGAAGTAATTAAGGAGTTAATTAATGTTTCAAAACACTTAGAAATTCATGATAATAACTTTAGTTATGTTTTAAATAAAATTATCAAACTTTAGAAACTGATTTTGCATGATTTGGATTTAAAAAATGTGATATGCTAATTTTAGTAAGTGAGGGTCACTACTGGAAATTGCAATCCTTATCAAGAACCCTATGATTGTCATTTAAGAAATTAGTGAAATTATTGGTTAATTTCTTGGAATAATTATGGATAAATATTTGAAACATATTTGATGATAATTATTTCCTTAAATGACATTTCCTTAACCAATAATTGATTAGATATGGTCTAGATCTCAAATTGGTCACATCATACACTTTCTAACAAACAATGTTGCTTGAATAGGTTTGGGAATTTGTATAGCAAATTTCCTTATAATCAAAATGGTTTTGATTATTACTATATGGTATAACTTAGATTGAAAAATCAATTATCATCTCAAGTACAAAGTGATCGATTTTGCATTATCCTTTCCCGAGGCGGATATGGTGTCTAGTCAGGGAGCGTTTGGGGAGCAGTTGCACCGTGCATGGTATGTTCCACTCCCGTCAGTAATGGCCTTGAGATGGGGTAGGGTTGGTATAATGATTGAGAAATCACGATATATTTTATAATTATTAAATTAGAAATAATACGTATTTGTGATAATATCATATTTCAAGTAACAATGAAGAATGCTTGTTGGATATTAATTGGATAATTGATTTAATGTGATTAGATTAATTGGAGTATAATTAAAATTAAAACACTATAATGAATAGAGATATTATTTCCCTTGGAAGAATTAATTATGTGAATATGATTCATAATAATTAACTAGAATTTGAACATGATATGGAGGATCATGTAAGTGACATCCATTGTTTTCCGTCAAGGCGAAGGGTTCTATCACCAGTGATTGTATATAGGAGACACCTATCTGAAGTGACAACTCCTGCATACAAGCGTATCTGGATCGTGCTCTTTGCTTCTCGAAAGAGTAAGGTCGTACGCGTACTGACCCCAATATCGGGTCCTCATATTATTGGGGCGATATTGGATTGCGCATAGCGAGTTCTATTCCTATTGATGGTTGATTCAATTAATGATGGGTCAACATCACCTTAGAGGTGGTGGGCCCAGGTGTTAAAGACCAAATTGAGAATGCAAGTTGGACTTGCAAGGCGGAATGTGTTTCTGCTTCTTTTTATCCTAATTACAGGTTCTCATGTTATTGGGATGTGACAAAGATAAGGAAGGAGATCCCAGATCTTGCTGAGATATAATGGTAAGTATATCTCTTACATTGAAAGTGATTAAGGGAATGAACTTTCAGTGTTGACAAGGCGAGACAACTTTGATATAAATATTCCTAAATCAAAGTAATATATATATATATATATATGCAAATTATCTTATTTCAGATATCCTTTGTTAAACCCACTCAATGTTATACTCAATAATAACCAGTAAAATATCACGGATTGGATCCATGATCAAGATATTGTACTGCAGTTGGACACATAATGTATGTGGTTGTAATGTGCAAGTTTCCTCATAATAATGAGGAATGACAATTAAATAGATAATAGGACTACAACCCTAGGGTTTGTATGTCTATATGGTCTTGATCATTCATCATATGTACTTTGGAAGTGATATGTTAATTATTATCATAATTGTTAAATAATCCTTATAAAATCTAAGAAGATATTCTAGCATATATATATATGTGCTCTCAACATTTAATCATGAATGATGTGATTCTCTTTATTATGCAGAATGGTGGCTCTATAAGAGATGATGTACTCAAAATGTTTGGGTACCTACCTGAACCAATGATTTTAAGAGTTAAGATGGATGTAGATACAATGAGTGTCATCACTCTACTATCTGTACTCAAGTCATTCATGAAGCTTCATAATATGCATATTATATGAATTGAATGAAGCATATATAAATGTTGAAATACTCTTACATTGAATTCTTTTGAGTTCAACATAAGAGATCCCTTATCTTAAGCAAAGGTTGTTTACAGATGAAGAGAGCATAGTGGAAGCATGGATAGTACCCATGAGAGAAGGAAAGTCAAAGAGTTAACCGTACTTCTATGACTTCCATATGACATCCAAAGAGTTGGATGAATGCCAATACTGCAATAAGTCGATGTATTAATAGCGTGACTATCTAGTCTATATAGGCTCCTTAGAAAAAGGATCCGGATAGTGCATCAGAATAATCTATAATCTGCATATAATTATTGAATTGACTTTCTTATTTGATAAGATCGAAGTCTATTAATTGTATTTGAATTAACTTTCTTATTTGATAATATTGAAGTCTATTAATTGTATCTCATTCTTCTAATAACATTTGCAATTGGTTGCATATGTATTATAAGACTAGAATATTTGATCTTGAGGTTTAATAGTCATCCATATGGATATTGATGCAATTGTTGCAACAATCTCTATTGGATTGATAGACTTCATAATTTCAGTGGGAGAGCCCTTAGTCTTAAAGAATGTCTCTATAACCTAGATATTAGAATACACTCACTGTTTATTTCTAAATGTTGGAAATAAACATGAATTATTGAATAGACCTTTCATAAGGAGTTATGATGGATATATTTCAGACAACAATCTGACATCTGGAGGACTCTGCTAAATTATAATATTAATGAATGGTTCATTAACTTTTCTAATATTGGAAATTTATAACCTTAAAAGATCAATAGAAGGATGAAGATCATTTGACAATGATCTGGCATCAATCCTTTGGCATATGCCTGTTGATGAGATCAATAGACATGTAAGAGATGAAGCTTTAGAATATCTAAAATTTCAAATCTTACAAATTTGTGAATATTGTATTCAAAGTAAAATGTCCAATACATCCTTCTTTGGGAATGGTGTTAGATGCAAAGGTATTCAAGATCTCAAACATATTGAATGTGGATATTCTACATCAAAATAAACATTAATGATATGTGATATGACATTTAGTTAATGATTATCTGTGATATGATATTTCTTCTCTTCACCTTGGAAAGCTTTGAAATGTTCAAAGATTTTACAATTTTGGTTTAGAGACAAAGTTTGAAGGAAGATAACATGAATTTTATATAATCTAGGTAACAAATACCTATTAGATGAATTCAAGGAATACCTTATGGAGATAGGAATATCATTCCTATCTCACTCCTCCTAAAACACCTAAACTCAATAGAGTTGTAGGGAGATACAATTTATCATGTGTGATATGATTTGATCAATGATTAATCTTAGCATAATAATCTCTTTGTTTCCAAGGTATATATGTAGTAGAGACTACAATATATATCCTTAGTATGGTTCCATGCATGTAAGCTAGAATCTGGCAATAATCAATACTACTTCATTAGGAAAATAAAGGATGGTATTGGATACCTACTTTATGACCTTGAGATTCTTAAAAGATCTCATCTATGAGAATGTAATTCTCAGAGGTTTAGACTCTTGAGAATCAAGATGAAAATGAAGTGAAAGAACTCATTTAATCTTGAGAAGATATTGAGACTCCTGAAATTGGAAAGTAAAAGGATAATTAAATATGAAACTCTCATACCTCTTCAAAATTAGTTTGAGAACGGGTTTCATGTCTTAGTTAAGTCTAACATTGATTGGACTTCATGTGATGAAGCTCCTGAAGGTCATGACATGGAAAGATGGATGTTAGCAATAAAAGTCTAAAGTAGACTTATTATACAAGTGTTGTATATGGACCCTCGAGGATCCACCTATAAGGGTAAAACATGTTAAGATGTAAATGGATCTTCAAGAGAAAGAGGAAACCTGATGAGAAGGTAGAGACCTTCAAAGAACGGCTCATAGCCATGAGCTGCACACCGAAGACAAGAAATTATTTGCAATGAGGCTTTCTCTTCAGTGACCGAGCTTAAACCCATCAGAATATTGCTAACTATAGCTACACAGCTTGACTTTGACATCTTCTAGATGGAAGTCAAGATTGCATTCCTCTATGAATTCCTCATCGAGGATATTCATATGAAGTATCCCCATGGTTTCATAGTTGAGGAAAGCAAGGTGTGCAAGCTAAAGAGCTCCATCTGTGGACTCAAATAACCTTCTTGTAGTTGGAACATAAGATTTGATGAAATTATAAATGTTATGATTTCAGATAGAATCTTTACGAACCATATGAAGCTTACTGGGAGTGCCATTGTATTCATGGTGCTATATGTAGATGATATCCTAATCATATAAGGATGATAATAAGTGTTTTATAATCTGGCTATTCCATATCTTGACATATGACCTCAAGGATACCTTTTGGATTTTAGTTCTGAAGGTATTCGGAAGTATTGGGATCGTCACATTGGTGGTACACCTTTGACATTTCTATTTTCTGGAAAATTCCAAGAAGTGCTTCTTTTCCTTAAGATATGGCGTTGACCTGTCTAAAGGGATAACACCTCAAGGAGTTGAGGAAGTGAATGCTAGAACTACTTACCCTTGTACATCAGTTACGAGAAGCCGAGTGTATGCTAGATGTGTACAGAAATCAGATGTCTACCATGCAGTGGGAGTAGTAAATTGTTACCAATCCTACTATAGAAATAAAACATTTGATTGCAGTATTACCAATATCTTCGAAGAGGTATCTTCAAAGAGGACAAGACTTTCAAGATAGTGATCTCTAAGTCTTATCTTCAAGAATTTAAATCTTTATAGATAATGATCTAAAAGGTATTAACTGTGGATACCTTAGGAGATAGAGATATCCAAGAATAAGGGTATTCTGATAAGGATTATGGAAATATTTGTTATAGTCAAGGACACTATAACTGAACAATTGAGTATTGGTTGCATAAGATGCAACATTCGCATTAGATGCGAGCACTGTTACTGAGGATATGAAAGTTCCGTAAAAGTATTTGGCGTAGGCTCTTGGGAACAATGATTGACCATACTAAATAGATATTTTTCTAAATAGCCTATGATTGTCACATGAGTGTAGGTTTAAAGATTAGCCCATTAATGGCTCTTTGGGCTAGTGGGAGACTGTTGGACATGCGAGCCCACAATGAGCCATTATGCAATATGTTATTGCAAATATCATTCCTTGATCTGAAATGAAGATTAACTAATTTGCATAATAGACCCCTTATTACAATTAGGTTATGTACCATGGCCATCTTAATGATCGTACAATTGTTGATTCAATTATTGAATCACATAGGTTGATGCTTGGATGAATATCTAAAGAGTTAGATTGAGGACTCATCAAGCACTGTCAAATGATTTTTAAGAGAGGATCTCCATCCTGAGAAGGAGATGTCAATCTTTTCCCTAAAGGCTGATATCTAACCGGCCTATTGATGCAGGTCCTCTACATAGGAATAGAAATTCAGAGGTGTCAGATTAGTTAGGTCAAAGGGTTGACTTAACGAGATTGAGATAATAAAAGTCCTATGTAGTATGCTGTCATGATAAAGGCAGCATCCTCTGACCGAATACAGATGTATTACTATATGTCTGAGTATGTACATTTGGCAGACCAATAGGTTGATGACCTAACCAAGGTCTATATACCGGCACGTTGGTGTGCATGCAAGGGAATATGAGTAATACGATCTCTCAAAGGGATCATACATGTTCATTTACTGAACCAGAAGATATGAGCTTACTCATGAGATATTGGGAAGAATCAAATTCCGTGCACGATCCTCTTGCTTTGGAAGCTTGACTGAATTTGTAGGTTTGATATATGTTTTCAGAAAGTATATGATCAACACCTAGGTATGATATATGCTTTTGAAAAGTATATGATCGATACCGACTCCCAATGATCGAATGAGAAACTTAATGATAAAATCCTAAAGTAGACAATGAAAAGAGATCTAATACTTCGGGTTTATTCTGGGTCTTCCAATATGTAGGATGTACATGTATTAGGAATACTTACGGGTGATGTAATCATAAACAATTGTATAACCATGACGCTTCCATTCCTAGGGAGTGATGAAATAGGGCAAGATTTTAGTGACTCCTCTCAGTAGAGTAGTGATCTAATCTTGGTCCAAATATTGGACGTTGATCAAAATTTGATTTAGACGCAATGAGAAGATTAGATTTGCGGTCTTGATTTACTTAAGCATCTATGAGAGGTCCGCAAGATCTGGATTTGAGATGTGATCTGAATATCCAAGTTACTATATGAGGAACAATGCAATCAACATGTCCTTATCTCCAAGTATCTGTGGAGAAAGCGCGCTATCCATGAAAAAATTCATGGATAATTTCATTGTTGATATATGTATCCGAGCATTGAGAAAATTGATAATTAAATATGATTCAATTATCGTGAATAATATGAATTCGATTCATATTATAAGGAGAGTTATCTAAGATAATTAAATGTGATTTAAATATCAAAGATGTGAATAATGTGAATGTGATCATATTATTTGGACACATGAGAATAGAGATACAAGATGATTAAATGTGATTTAATTATCACGGATATGAATAATGTGGATAGCACTATCCATATTATTCAGATATATTATAAATGTGATTTATAATATATTAGAGAGAGCTTATTTTGATTATACTTGTTAATTAATTATTGATGTGAATTGGATTCACATTGGACGTTTAATTGAAAATATAACATTTTATTTTGGGATGTGAATGTGATTCACATTTTTCCAATAACATGATTGCAATATTCACAAGATAATTATGAATTATTTTTGTGAGATAATTTACAACAAATGTTGTTGTAAATCTTGTAGATATCATGAGATAATGAAATCTCATAAGATAACGAATCTCATGAGATGATTGAGTGGTCGTCCCCCCCCTCCCTTTTTTTAAGGATTAGGTCAAATTCTATCACCTCTCATCTCCAAGGTCAAACCCTAAGTATAATAGAGCAAATCAAAATAAAGGAGACGGTGGAGGGGATCAAAGAATAAAATAATCAAGGGTGCACACCCCCTATACTTAGGACAAATTACATCCTAAATACAGAAAAATGACACAAAGGGGCAACACCATTTATGTAGAAATAGAAGAAAGAAAAGGAAAAGAAGAAATAGATAGATATATAGAGATATATGGACAGATCATGGAGAATGTACGCATCACTCCCTCTATACTTAGGGTGAAAGATCTCTAACTATAAGCAATGACCAGAGGGAAGAAATGGAATGGAGACAGAACAACGTTGTGTATACCCCCCTATACTTAAGACAAAATACATCCTGAATATAGACACACAGATAATGCGCAAGATCTGGGGCACACATGACATACAGAAGAAAGAATGAGTAGAATACACAACACATATATACAACAAGCAAAGAATGTGAAGTACATGATTGTATCTGGTAAGAGAATATCGTGCTCTCATCATCGTCTCCTTGTAAGAAGGAGGACGCAGTCAGATAGTAAAAAGACACCTAGATATATAATCAAGTGGGTGTCAGTACCGGGGACAATAGATCAAAAACTAAACCAGGGACTGGAAGCATAAATCAGAACATCGGCTAATAAGGAAAGAATGTGAGATCATAGTCCATATGGTAAGACATGGAGGAAGAAAGAGCAGTGCAGACTCCTCCAAGTCAATCATAGTCTCAGAGAGGTCTAAAAGATGAAGAGCAGGAGACTGTCAAGGCAACATAAGGTGCGGTGGTCATAGAGTCACAGGAATACACCGAACAACACAATACAAGGCTCAACCTTAGAAGGTTCCTCAAGGTGAGCAGAATCAGAAAATACTCAGAAGACTCGGCTCCGTGCTCCAACAGAGAGGAGACACAACTAAGGAGGATACCGAGTACCAACAAAATCAACAGACTCGACTTCATGTCCCTCCAGAAAGGAGGTACTAGAAGTGAAGCCGAATACCTAAAATATATTTGTATCCTCTCGCAGATAACCCTCAGGGAGTAATACATACTAGTCAATGAATAATCAGAACAGAAGCTCACCCCTGCGAGGGTCGTCAAGGCGAGCGGGCTCAATGGAGCCAGATCCATCAGACGGATCAACAGAAGCGGTCTTGGTAGGCGACAGATCGTCTACCAGCAGAATAAACTGACAAATCAAGGCAATGTGGCAGCGTCCCGCAGACAACCCTGGGGGAATGTACTGCCAACGAAGCATCGAAAAATCAGAATAGGATGTCTCATCCTTGCAAGGACAGTGAAGGAGAGCAAACTCAAAGAAGTCTAGTCAAATAGGTCCAAGATCCATCCAATCAGATAATCATCAAAGCAATGGGGATCGAAAGCATATTAGATGACCTGATTCTGTGCTCCAACAGAAAGGAGACATAATCAGCAAGGGGAACCGAGCATAAAGAGATGTTGCATTTTCCCATAATTAGTTCTCGGGGAACAATGCAAGCTAAGCATGGAATAGTCAGATTAGATCTCATCCTTGCGAGGGTCGTCAAGGAGAGAGGACTCAAAGGAGTCGAACAGAAAGGTTTCTGTAGATGACAGATCGTCTACAGGCAGAAGAGATCGTAGATCTAGCAAGATGTCGTAGTCTCTCACTGATAACCCTCAAGGAGCACTACGAACTTGGCGATGAATAATTAGAAATGTGAAACTCATCCTTGTAAGGATCGTCAAAGAGAGAAAACTCAAAGGAGTCAGGGAAATCAGCCTTGTGTCCCTACATATTGGGTACACAATCAGCAGAGAGGCCAAATAGTCAAATCAGATGAATCGGTTCCATACTCCAACAAGGTGGAGACATAGTCAGTATATGAAACCGATCGTAGAGAAAGTGTCGCATCCTCCCGCAGATAGTCCTTGGGGAGTAATACGAACTAAGTCAATCAAGTTGTGGGATTGCCGACATCGAATCTTAGGTCCTCAAAAACGATCAATCACTCAATCCGCAGGGGGGCATAAGATCATGTGAGGTATGATAAATAATCATGCCAATCACAATATTGCCCTCAATCTAGCTGAGAGAGCACACAAGATAATCAAGAACCCTCAAAGTGCCCCAGTGGGATAATAGAATCAGGAGATCGGGGATGGGTCAATTAAGAAGATGAGAGATCATGTGGGTTCCGCACACCATTGCTCTGAACTCCAAATTAGAATAATCAATCAAATCTCTGAATCCATATAGTGGGAACCTCAAAATAGATAGATCAGTCACAACTCATGAAATCATCATCAAACCATAAAAGTATGTCGCACCCCCAATCCAATGTGCGAGATCAAAATCATCAAATAATAATCACACCTAATGATCGTGCATCATGAAAGTCCTCAATAAGTTCTTATGCACATATCGAAAGTCAAATACACCAAGAGAAATATCTCAATCACATCATCCTCAAAATGTGCTCGACTTAAACCAATGTACGTCAAGAATCCTCTATGTGGGCTATATCCATATGCACAATAAGCCCTGGTGATAGAAGGATGATATGGGGAACACGAGGAGGGTGGGCGAGATGAGAAACCAAAAGATCCGGCTAAGATGATTAAACGCAAGCACCAATATCACGACTTAATGGAAATGAGGAGATATATGTATAAGAGAGATAGAGAGACTTAAAGATGAAAAAGGATGACTCACACGGACGGGACCACATAGTCAAAGAGATGGGAAAATGCAGATGGACTCCAAGTGCAATCCATACACAAAGCAAACCACCCTATTCACCTATTCAACCAATGAAGACCGATATGTGGTCTATTTACCTTGTTGATTTTAGAGTTAGGTGATCATCACAGAGTTGCACACACCGAAGATAGGTTTGGGATTCGGGCACTAATCATTAACGTGTGCATAAGAGTAAAATGTGCATACAAGGAGGGGGTTGCTCTCCTCAAGACAAGGATTACATGTTTATTTTAGAGTCCAATAGAGTTAGTAGTCCCGATTTTATTTTGCTTATCACTTTTTTTTGGTTATTTTTCAATGCACGTGCCTAACGGGGTTTCCAATTCTATTTACATCCTAGGTGAGCAAAATGAGAGGGAGAAGATCGGAAAATCCATGTTGATGATGCATGCAAAGCAAGAGGACTTACAATGCTTCCCAGCTCTCTCCACACATGATGCATAACAAAATTGAAAACCTATGCTATATGCAAATGCGAGCCGATGAAATCGCCCTATGATAGTAGTTGTTATTATCATGAAGCACAAAATGTCAATTATTCAGAATCAAGCGCTGGAGTCCGATCTTGGAGACGTCTCGGTGCCAGCCACAACAGGACCTGCCAGCGTTGTACGACGTCTCTCACGGCACACGGGTTTGAAGCTAAATAACCGAAAATTGTTATTGGACTAAGTATAGAAGCGCATATATATGTACAAGCAAATATATTAGGGACATTGGACCTTAATCTATCGGCAAACAATTCCTAAGATCATTCACACAAAATAATAAAAATAAAATAAAAGAGAAAAAGCATCAAGACCGTCGAGGCCCCCAAGGGAACAATCCTTCGGGCACTAGACCTTGGGAACTGGGAGTGTCTGAGAGTCCTGAATTATTACAAGTCAAATGTCACTCTGTCACATAAATTTACAATTTTTTGAGCTTAAAATAAAGCTTAGAATCTATCTCCAAAATTCCTCCAAGTCTGAATTTGTTGCTCTCTCCTGTCGGCTCAATCAGAAAGTTGGCTCCGCTTTGCTTGGATGCATAGGTCCTTCTAGGAGATCCTCCATTGCACCACGGTCCCTCACAACAAATTCAAACAAGAAAGAGTATCAGACAACCCAAGATAATATCAAATAAATAGTGAAAAATGAATGAATAAATAAATGATACAATAAATGAATGAATCAAGAGATGTAATCCATAAACCAAATAATCTCCTACTACACAACTTTGCTACCCGGCAGCAACACCATTTGATAACACGAGAAAATTCATCAGTCGTTGTGGTGACCGACAAAAACCTCGGTTAGTCAACAATTAACCCACAATAATAAATCAAAAAATGAGTAGCAAAAATATGGAGTTAAAATTTATTATAACTCTAGATGCAAATGTGTATAGGTGTAAGCACAATTAGAGGTCGAACACTGGGAGCAAACGGGAGGAGGCATGAGAAATGCACAAAAAATCTGTCTTTTATCTCTTGTCCATTTTATTGTTTTTATGGGTTTTTGGATTTTATATGTTTTTATTTTATTTGGTTTTATAATGTTGTATTTTCTTTTTGTATTTTTGAATTTTTATATTTTTCTGTTTCTTTTAAATATAATATATATTTACTTATATATGCATATGAATAGATAGAAATACAATATAAGGTATATATATAGACACTATATAGATAAAAATATGTAAAAATAGATAAAATAAATATAATGTTTTTATCATTGTTATATTTTTTAATTTTTTGTTATTTTTTTGTGATTTTTTGCTAGTTTTTATGTATTTTTAAAGCCAAAAATATCCCAAATATGGGATTAATAAATAATCTGAAATTAATATGGGTTTTAAAAATAATTAATAAGTCCCAAAATTACCCAAATTAATTTTAATATATAAATAATAACATATAAATAATTATAAAATAGAAAAACATATTTTTGGTGTTTTGTAGAATTTTTAGTTTTTTTTTGGATTTTGGAGCTTTATGATTTTTAGCATTTTCTTATTATTATTATTTTAAGGGTTTTTTCTGGAACAAATAAATACCAAAATATACTATATGTAATTTTTTATTTTTCAAAATGTTTTTATATTTTTTGGGAATTTTTCTAGCTAACCAAGGATTATTTAGGCTACTTTTCATTTTTAGTAATTAGATTAAATGCAAAAAAATGTCAATTCAAAAAATATGCGTGAAAGTCCTTGACATGAAGTATTTATCCCTATGTTTTTGTATTTTCAGGAGCACTTTAGGTATTTTCAATAAATACGTAAGTACTGCAAAAATACATGTCTTAGCAGGGGTATTTTTGCAAATAAAAGAAAGTGTAGGGGCATCTATGCAAAAACACCTAAAATACAAGTTTATTTAATTTTTAATGACTAAATTATAATTTCAAAACCTACTGGGACATAGACACAATTTCACCAATTACGTGGGACTACATGTGACTTATACAGGCAGGGACCAACATGAAAATATATTAAAGTTCAGGGATGTGCTTGCAATTTCTACAAAAATATACAACATTAAACTCAATTTACTGGACTAAATATTAAATACAAAACTATCAGGGTTGTACATGAAATTTTGCCACCTCACATGGGACGACACGTGAGGTGACGTGGAATGTACCTAAAAGCAATTAAAAGAAGTACATAGTCCTAGTTGCAAAATTTCCACTTATTTTATAACGTTATATTTTATTTACAGGACGAAATAATAAATATAAAAAAGACTGGGGAAAAAGTGAAATTCTCCCCATAATAGGTGCGGGCGGACGTCTAGGATGCTTCACTTGAGCACGTGTTAGCACTTGGTACGACGGTGACGGTTCATGGATCGATGTCTGGGATTAGATGAAAGGGCTGATCTGACGGTGATGTTGTGGCGAGATCCAACGATGGTGCTGCGATCTGGAGCAGCGTTCTTCATCCAATGGCTGAGGAGGGGGCTGGAAGAACGAGGAAGAAGGTCGCTGATGGCGAGCTTTGATCGGTCGATACGCGCTCCTCTTGTCACGACCCCGTTTCCCCGGGCCGTCGGATCCTCCCATATCCGGATCTGGTTACTCAACAATAATTTATTCAGCAATCACAACTAACATTCAAAAATAGACTACAAATAAAAATACTCAGAAGAAAGTATTTCAACATTTTTCTATTCACAAAATAAAGTTCAGATGATACACTGTCCCACTATAACCATTTACATGTACATCAGCTTGAAAGGAAAATATACAAAAGATTACTAACTACCTTAAAGAGTAAAGCTACTGTGGCTGGCTGGATGTCTAGTATGTAAGATGGATGTAATTTTTAAAGTCCTTGCGATGGCTCACCGATACCTGTTGGGTTTTCCATAAATCATAGGATAAAAATTAGCGAATGCTAAGTAACGAAGAAGAGAAAAGCAAACAAATTGGGTAATTTTTCAAAACTTGATATCACAAAAATTTCATTCCTTCTCATTAATTTAAGTCCTATTCCTTTCTATTCCACATCGGGGATTAGTCCAGGGGAACCCCACCATTATTGGATTCCAAAGCTGTGAACACTTCGGGATTGGAGATTGTGTTGATCTTGGTAAGCTTATGCCGCCGCACGTCGCCTCAACCAATCCTCCAACACTACCCTGACAATTTCCTTTTCTTTTATTAAACAGGGTCTCAAACCCTCAGCCTAGAAAATCAAATGAGCACACCGTCCTCGAGGACTCGGTTGCTTAAAACCTCAGGCTAACATTTAATCATATAACCTAACGGCTTTAAATACATATTATCGTGACCCAGCCGCTATTGAACCACCCGTGCCTCCACATGGCACGATCACATCTTTCGTTGTTCCAACCCGAATATATTGGCTCCCGGTACCACGCGTTGCAAATCATTCAATTTGTGTGCACTTATCATAGCAGGGCAACCGTGTACCACCTAGGTAGGGAAACAACCAATAGGGGTTCCTTCCGACAAACCTACAGGTTGCATGCCCGACCTGTAGTTCTACTCCCAGTCATCCTTAATGTGACACACGATTCTTTTCAGGATCCAACTCAAGCCACATCAATTCCCATGATGTAATTCTTTTGTTAAATCTTCAATTTGCATAATTAGCAATATTTAGTATAGACTCACATATATATTATTCATAACCATATATACTCGTATTTATGCTTATTTTAACTCCCAAACCCTAACTTTCAAATCCACCGCATCAATTTGATGCTTAAACAATATCTTATGGGAATCACAAAGCAACTTTTCAGACTTTTCAGAAATGGCCAAAATTAGGGTTCTTAATAGCAAAGAAAATAAAATCAAGAATTTCAATAATCTCGTATGAAAACCCAACAGCAAAAGGAAGGATTTCGTTACCTAATTGAGCTCTCTCTCGTGTATGCAAGGCTTTATCGTGTTTCGTTTTTTTAGAAAGGCTATTTTAAGGCTCCTGAAAAGATCGAATTTCATTTTTGTATCAAAAACGCTAAGAACGTGTCAAGAACGTGAAGAACGAACGAAGAACGCGAAGAACGTGAAGAACACGAAGAACACCAAGAACATATTTTCTCTTAAAATTTCGACAGAGTTTCCCCTTATATCGGGACATATTTCTCGGAAAATTTCGGCAGAGTTTCCCCTTATATCGGGACATATTTCTCGGAAATTTCGGCAGAATTTCCCCTTATATCGTGTCATATTTCTCGGAAAATTTCGGCAGAGTTTCCCCTTATATCGTGACATATTTCAAAATAAAAATGAAAAGAGTTTCCTCTATAAAATCAATCGTGAGGAAAACAACAGAAAAACTAAAAGAATATACTCAAACAACAAGAGATGAAGAATAGGTAGACACCACGCATCTTAGGTGAGTGAACGTGTGACGAATCACAGGGTCACTGACGTGCATAGCCGCCCGCACCTAAGTAGGGTATTACACAGATTTCTCCATCAAAATAATTATAAAAGCATAATAGAAAGAACAGAAACATAAACGATGGAGAATCGGTAGACACCACGCGTCTTAGGTGAGTGAACGTGTGACGAATCACAGGGTCACTGACGTGCATAGCCGCCCGCACCTAAGTAGGGTGTTACACAGATTTCTCCTCGAACCATAACAGGAAAACGAATCGGAAAGAAAGATAAATCAAGAACAAAACTTGGAAGAACAAGAGGATGAATTGAAAGCCTAGCTTACGAAGCAAACTAAGAGAGGATCGTACATTTCTCCTTCTCGTTCTCCCGGCAGCGCTTCGCTAGTGCTCCTCCCTCACCTCCCACCCCTCCTCTCGACCTCTCGACCCTAGCCCTTGGGGTGGTGGTGGTAGTGGAAGTCTTAGAGAATGAATGGGTGGGGGGTCTATTTATAGGCCCCGGAAAACCACTAACCATGGTTAGAAAACCATGGTTTAGGCCTTAACCATGGTTTAGCAGCCCATGGTTTTGGCCAAAACCTATCCCAAACTTATGGCTTAAGTTAGAACATTCCAGAGGATTCTAGATTCGGTAATGACGCTTAATTAACACTAATCGTGATTAACTTTCACTAATCGCGATTTAACTTTCGTGGCTTACGCTTATCTTTTACTAACTATTGATTAGTGTTTATTAATGATCATTAGCAGTTTTCAATCCATCATTAGTTTCTTTAATCATGTTTAATTAGTCCTAATGAAAGTCATTATGGGTTAATGACATATTAGCCTTCCTTGCTTCTCTTTCTTCTGAAAATCACAACAATTCGAAACAAAGTCTGATTCACACGAAACAAATTTCGTTGGTTTTCTCTTGACGAGCCGGATCTTATTATATAGGATCTGAGATATGCCAAGTTCAAGGATTTACACATCTAGCCTCCATTCCCTCTGCCAAGGGGCTCTACACGTTCCTGGAGCTCCGCCGCGTCCATGGATGGCTTCAACGAGGCACCTGGAGCTCTGGAGTGCTGAAGCAAGGTTGATCAAGAATGTGAGATCCAGGTACATGATGTCTTCAAAAATCGACTCCCATTGAAGTCCTTTGGCACTCCAGATCCTGCATGAAGGTTAAGCACAACAAAACGAATGATTTTGGGACTTATTTGGGTGAAGGGGAGCGTCAAGTGGTGCGGGCGAAGGTCTCCAACGATGGGTGGAGGAAAGAGACCAGATCTCCAGATCCGAGGGTGATCTGGGTGTATGGAGCTGCATGGGGAGTAGAGAAACAAGAGAGGAACGAAATGAGGTGGAAATTATGGGTCGAAACAGGTCGAAGCACGGTGGAATGTTCGCCTGAGCGGAGCTCTGACAAACTACGAGTTGGGGATTTCACACTAGAATATTACACTAATTACTAAAGTAAATGCATAAATGAAATACTAGAATAAAAATCTAACTAAAAATGAACAAATGTGCAGCTCTTACCTGGTTGGATGCCGTAGAGCAGGACCTCGCCGGAGTGGCGGCCTTGGGTGCACCTCCGCTCACCATAGACCGCCGCAAGCTCAAGGGATCTCCTCCTATCACGAGTATGCTCGCTATGGCCGAGTCACAGGGCTTCAGGGGTTGGAAAGTGACCAAAATTAATGGAGGAAGGAGGAGGTTTATTTATCAACAAGTGTGGCACCCTTATTTGACCGACCAAAATTAAAGAATCAACGATATGTACATGGGATTTGAAGAGCCGGAGTGGATCTATGATGAGCCATGATGATTTTCTCTTAAGGAGTCGAAGACAGATGATCAATGGATCATACATAAAAAAGGGCGAAAGTTTGGGGAGGAGATGGTTCTGACACGCGAGGGAGCAGATAGGACAGTTGACCAGAGGTCAACAGTCCCAACACCGCCATTGGGCCACTTAGGCTCACTAGAGGACAAAATAGCAAGTTTAATAAAGAATAATTATTTAAAAATAATAAATTATTTTATTAATTTTTATAAAATAAAAAATGTTTATTATTTTATGTAGTATTTTATTATGATTTTTATTTATTTTTTAGCTTTATTTATTAGTTGTTAATTTTTATTAGTGTATTTATAGGTATATTCATCTATGTTTCGTACATTTTTATTTTTTTATATATTTTATTTTATTATTTTATTCTTTATTTGATAAAATTATAACTTATTTTTGTGAGTATAAATACATTTTTATTTTATTTTTAGGATGTTATTTGTACACTTAATTAAATGGTTAAGTATATTATGTAGGTATAGTTGTAGGTGTTTTACCTATGTTTTACATATATGATTTTATTTTAATGTATTTT
Organism: Ottelia alismoides; assembly: GCA_037367405.1. Lineage (NCBI taxonomy): Eukaryota > Viridiplantae > Streptophyta > Magnoliopsida > Alismatales > Hydrocharitaceae > Ottelia > Ottelia alismoides. Next base: position 355,036 of record JAZKJV010001898.1, on the reverse strand, counting down.
AATGAGTTTTATTTTAGTTTTGTATTTTAATAGAATATAAATAATATTTATAATATTACAAAAATATAAAATAATGAAAGAATATATTTCCCTTTTATTTATATACATATATATATATATCACAGGTATTTCATTTGTGTTTTGTACATAGACTTATTTTATTTTATGTTTTTGTTTTGGTTTTATTCTAATTTTAATATGCACATATATTATAAATAATATTTAACAAATTATAAAAATATAAATTTGTAAAAATAATAAATAATGAACAAAATGAATATTTTAATCGAGTTTATATACAATAGGGGCCCAAAACATAACTTTCACCATGTAACTCCAAAAAATATGAAACCACCACCATTAAATAGCTTGTGAAAAGTTATATACAATTATAGGTGACTTTGATACGTTTCGAGTTTTTTTGAAAGATATGGGTCTGTGAAGTTTGGTTTTTGGCTTTTTATTTTGTGTATAAAATGTACATATTATATTGTAAACTCAATTTTGTATTTTTATTTACATTATTATCTACAATGTTTACATACAAAGTTTCTTTATTTGATGAATAAATAATAAAGAATAAAATAGGTTTCAAAAATGTGTAATTAATGAATAAATAAATGAGGTATTTATTGTATTTTTGGCCCTTATCTCACCCTACTTTATTCCTTGTCGATCAACTCCTTTCTGGACTTGATCTCGGGTTTAGAGTCATAAAATATTTTCAATATTTTATTCCTTTTTCTTTTCTTCTCTTTATTCTATAATTTTGACATTAAAAATCTTATTTTATATACAAATAATACAATGAATAATGAATGCTATTATGCCCAAATTAATGCTATTTACATGCATTCGCTAGGGTTTTTAAGGCCAAAATGATAGAATAAATGTGATGAAATGGAGATTCATCAATTAGAGAGTGATGAACTGGTTGATTTTGACTAATAGCTCTGTGTTCTATATGCATCTCATTAATTGTGACGTGTGGTCCTATAGAGTATGAGCACAACCAATAAAATAATCAAAAAATGCTCTAAGAGCCGCAAGTGCAGGTCCTAGTCTACTTCGATCAACCACAGGACTACGAAGGGTCCATTGTCTAGCCATGATACATGTGAGAGATCCTAAATGGAATCTTCAATTAATTATAAATTAATTTAAAAATGAAAAATAAAAGTCTCTCCTAAAAAATCTTCTTGACATCTGAACATTTGGCTTGCTCCACGAATCATCGACCATCGATGCACTTCGAGATGCGTCAAATCCAAGAAAGTCGCTCCAAGTCCATTGGGTCCTCACATAAAAAGATACAATTTATGTCGAGAGAGATATCAAAATATATACAAAAAATAAACAGAGAAATAATTGAAAAAAAAAGACAGAAAAAATGAAATAATTACAAGGTGGTTCGGGTGTCAGACTACCCGAGTGAATGGAGGACCTAAATCTAATTTTCTAAAATGATCCTAAGTCATTTGCCTCCCTAGAAACGATGCCATCTGATGATCCACAAATCTCCCTATGTAAATGTATTGAATTCTTGTAGTCGGTCAATCGAGATTGATCAAAATTTACCCAACATGAATTGATAAATCAAAAAATTAATTAATGTATGATTTTATGTATTTTTAACCTAAGTAAGACCCAGGGTCGACTCAAGGAGGCAAATGACAACGTCAGATCAACTTTGATGAATTAACTCACGCTTTTCCAAGCAGATTTTTTGTATATTTTTTATGCAATAAAAATACAAATGCCAAAATGCAGATGAACTAGGACATTAAGAAATCAAGCGACATAGCTAAATTAATTTAATGTGAAATTAATATACTTTAGCCAAGTTATACTTTTCCCGGAACCTAATCCAACGATGAATGCAAAATATATTTTTTTGAAATTTTCGGATTAAAATGCAACAATGAAAAATGTAAAATTTTTAGGGGTTTTTATGCAATTTTTCATGTAAAAAGAATGCAAAATTAATGGAATTTTTACTTGAAGTTAAACAAGATGAAATGAAGCTACATTAATTTTTTTAGAATTTTTCGTATGTATATGATTTTTTTAATGAAAGCAAACTAACTTGAGTATTTAATTTCTAATAAATGCATGAAATCAAATTATTTAGTAATCAATTTATCTCAAAAAGATATTTGAATGAGCAATCCATGAGATTTAAATTTTCAAAAAAATAATATTCGTAGATATACTTAAAAATCAATTACAGAAATCACTTAATAATTTATTTTATGCAAGACACCCATTTCTAATGAGATTTGGATAATAATTAAAACACATTCATATACATCATTTTTTATTTTTGCATAATTTTTGGAAGAAGATTTAATAAAATACAAATTTTAGACCATGAATTGAGTAAAATATATAGTTTTTCACAAAAAAAATTAATTAATTATTCAATGCTCACAAAATTCTAATTAAATAGACAAAAGGTACATAAACAACTTCTCAACAAAATGCTATTTTTGAATCAAAGAAATGATACCAAATTGATGTTCATAATAATGCATAAATACATGGATGTCTTTGCAATATAGAAATTAAAATAAACAAACTGAAATTTGTATAGAGGCACTTTTGTAATTAAATAAATATGACAGGAAGAAACTACAATTTTCATAATAAAATAAAATAAAGAAGTGCAATGGACCTTCTCCTTTGTGGAAAACGTGGATTCCAAGAATGGAACCCATGACTTGGGCACGACTAGGGTGATGTGACCATTGATGATGGAGGCATGGGAGAGAAGGAGACCGCTACTAGCAACGGGGTGGGAGGGGGGACAACCGGTATACGTGAAGGTCGCTCGAGCGGCGAGGTGGTGCCTACACCACGGGTGGCAGTTGGGTCGTGCGAGGAGGTTGGCGCGACTAGCGAGGGCTGGAAGCTTGCGTGAAGATGAAAGATGCAAGATGCATAGGAGGTTGGCGTAGCTGGCGGGCACGGGAGGGCTGCGGGTGGCTAGTGACCGAAGGTGGGACTGGATACGTGGTTGTGGTTGGAGGTGCGAAGACTAGCGAGGGAGGCTGCCGTTGGAGAGGGCAGGCAGTCACCTATTTCTTTTTTAAAAAAAAAATGCTGCTTAATTAGATTTTTTGTTTTTTTAAATGGATTGAAAAAGTGGAAATGATGGTATTCTTTATGTAGTGGTGGTAATGGTATGGTAATGTTGTAGTGATGATGGTGGTGATGGCAAAAAATTGGAGAGGTAATGGGGGTGAAGGGAGATAATGAGGATGAAGGTGATTTAGTGATTTTGTGATATTGATGTAAGTGAAACAACAAGAAAAACAATGAGTGTTAGATAAAAAATGAAGATAAAGTGAAAGGATACTTATCTGTAGTGGTCTTGCCCGGATGCGGAGCAACTTTGCTACACTCTTATTGTGACCTCAAGAAGGATGACAGAATCCTTCGAAGCCAAGCGAGCCAGATTGGAAGCTCGCAACATGACAACGGTGGTGCTATGGATCTCGCCTTTGAGGATGATGTCGCTCAACTCATCTCCTACAACTATCACCTGAAGGTTAAACGGGCTCAATCTGTCTTCTCTTGAAATGTTGGACGATCATGGATGAAGGGTGGAGGGTGCTTCTTTAAAGGTGGTTGCAGGCTAGGTCGAGATGGGAGGAGGAGATGTGGAGGAAGTAGGAAGGTGTGATCATGGGCATGGAACGGGTCGTAGGGGGTTCGAGGAGAGAGAGGGCAAGATGGGTCGGTGGTTACAGCTGGAGATGGTGGAAGGGGAGGGAGCGGTTGCGGAGCTGCTGCGCAAGGCGTAGGGAGGAGATGGAATTGTGGAGAGAGAAGGTGAAAGCGGTTGCATATGAAGGGTGAGGAACGCACATGCATTTGCGCAAGAGGATAGTGAGAGATAGGGAGGTGGTTGCATGTGCGTGAGGATATGGAGAGTGGTTATGCACTGTCACGTTAGGCGCGGGTCCTACGGGGAAGACGACGAGGGAAGAGAGAGAGATATGGAGAAGAGAGGGGGGTACGTACACGACACATCTATATGGGCGAGCGGGAGGGTGGTCACATGCTAGGACATGACTGGGCGGGGAAGAGGGAGAAGGAGGGGGGTTGGAGGCACCATGTGGCACATGTAGGGGCGACCACATGGCTGGGGTAAAAATAAATAATAAAATTAAAATAAAAGAAATAATAATAATTAAAATAATTAAATAATGTAAAACTAAATAATAAATAAATGTAAATAAATAAATATGGGGCTGACATATGCGGCTCCAGGAGCTATCATGTGTCACTCCCAGAAAAATCGAAAATTAAATCAAAAAGAAAAGAAAAAAGAAATAACAAATTTGGTAAAATCAAAAGTTGTCAACATGAAATTTGCTCGTCTCGACGAGGTCTACAACTTTTGTGAAGGATCAAAAGTCAAAAGAAGTCATTTGTACAAAAAGTATTTTTTGGGGTACCTTATAGGTATAAAATACCACATTTTTATCTTTTGCAGATTTTTTAAAAATTAGATAAAAATCAAAATAAAATTAGAGAAAATATTAAAAAATATCTATAACTTAAACTATTTTTTATTTTAAAATTTAAGAAAATAAAAAGATAAAATAAAGGATAGTTTGGTCAATATGTACAATATACAAAGGGGACCCAAAACACAAGTTTCACATACGAGCTCTGATTCTTTTGAATTTGGTCTTGTTTTGAAGGTAATTGAACTTACATTAATTCAAAAGTGAATAGGAGTCCATAGGAAACTGTATGAGAGATATTCACATTTTAAGGTTCTTAGTCTCAAACTAGGGTTCGAGTTTTATTGGTCAATTAGTGTTAGTATTATATACACTATAGAGTTGATATTATTAAATTCTAAGTTAGTGAAAAATAGATGAACAATTGGGGAATATATGGCAATATAAATGTGATATTTACAAATGAACTTGGCTTCTTATTTCATGCACAAATGCATGCTATAATGTTGAGATTAATTCTATTTGTATGAATGAGAATAATGCAAAATGAACAAATATATGCAACTAATTACCCAGGAACAAAGATCTATTTTCAACTTTTAGAGTGATGAATCACAGATTCATCAGACTGCTCACACCAACAAATATGATTCTGCAGTTTGCAGACAAATCCGTCAAGCATCTTAGGGGCTTGTTGGAGGACGCGATCATAACCATACAAGGGATCTAGTTCCATGTTGACTTTGTCGTGCTAAACATGGGCATCTCCACACCTCTGCTCCATACCCCTGTCATCCTTGGACATTCATTCCTTCAAACAATCAAAGTAGTAGTGAACTACGGTAATGGAGAAATCACATTCAACTCCAACAATAATAAAGTGCAGATAGAGACCATCTCCGAATCAAAGATCGTAGCGGGTAGGGATGTCAATTTGAATCTACCCATTGGGTACCCGACCCGAACTCGCTCTATTTAAGAACCGAAACCCATCCCACTTACTTCTAGACGGGTTTGGGTTTGAATTGACTACCCATGCGAGTATGGGTATGGATTTGGGATTGCCTTGTGGGTACCCAAACCCGAAACCGCCCCAAACCCGAATTATATATATAGGAGAAACTTCAAATGAGGTGGGGTCTTACCGTATCTACGGTAAGCCACTAATTTAGATCGTTAGATTTTAATCTACGGTGTTATTAAAACCACCCAAATGTGTCAAAACCACTGACATAATTGCTCGATCAAGTGAAATTTTAGGAAAGTTTGCTTTGCATGATATACACGTTAAGGTAACAGAATTCATTTTTTATAGTTTTAACCTTATACTTCTTGGATAGAATGTTAAGGCAACATAATTTGAGAATGTAATATTAAGACAACATTTTTTTGTATAACACATACATTACATGTGTATCCGACTTTGTTAGTATACTGTGTGTATATGGATATTTTTCTTTCATCTTTGCACTACTGAAAAGGCAATATCTCATAAAATATAACTATGCAATGTATACTGAAAGTACCTTTTCATCATAAATAACTTAATATTCATCAATTAATTCTTAAAAGAAAAAGGGTTAATTCAATTTCGGGATTATAATATCAAAAACACATAGCCATATTGTATTTTTTTTCGTGATGTGTATCGTACAAATTTTAACAAACAACACCAACATACATTGTAATCCCACCAAGCATTACGTGAAATAGACAAATCTTTACTATTTGTCAATATAATTTTGTAAAATTCTTTATCAATTTATTAGTTGTGGTACAACACATTAGCTTGTGCACTCTTCTTAAAATAAGTGAATATTATATATTTCATTGTATGAGTGTCAATAATTTATACAATAAAAATAACAAGAAGTTGAATCGAATTCCACGTCTACAACATTATTTAACAAAGTATTTTGTAAAATGATATGTTATTTTATTAAAATTATTATGTGATATTGTCATTTGAGAATCATTAATTGTAAAATACAAGCATTTGTTTCATTAAAATTCCACACAAATTGAACAAGATCATCCATTTTTGGTAAATTTGCTAGCATACACGGATGGAAATTAACAAAACTACTCATTCCTAAAATGTAGGAAACTTGTTATTACTCATCCCTAATAACATGCACGGTTGAATCCTACATTCTAGGAAATGAGATAACTCAAAACCATCCGCTAATATTTTAGTGGTTTTAATCACATCCACACCCTTTCAATCCAACGCACGTCATTGATGGCTCATCACAATTATGGTGTTACCCCACCTCATTTGAAGGGGTCCCTATATATATGTATATATATATACATATATGTATATATATATACACATATATGTATATATATATGTATATATATACATATATGTATATATATGTATATATATACATATACATATATGTATATATATATGTATATATATACATATATGTATATATATGTATATATATACACACATATATGTAAATATATACATATATGGGAAAAGGGAGCCTACACCCATGTGTAGGTAACTTTCCTACACCCACCTCTTGTTCCCTCAAATTTTTTTATTTTTTTGAAAGAATTCCTTGGGGAATTTAGATCACAATATATCACCATGTTGTCATTTAAATTTCAAGTTGTTTCGAGACTTCTAACTTATCCATCATGACAGTCAAATTTTAACGGTCTGAAATTTGCTGAAATCGGCCCCTTCCGATAGAGCTGTTCGGAATGTCTGTTTTACATGGAATTTGAAACACATATTTCATTTAATATTCTAAGTAAATCCCCCTAAAGATCCATTTCAAAAAAATCAAAAAAATTAGGGAACAAGAGGTGGGTGTAGGAAAGTTACCTACACATGGGTGTAGGCTCCCCAATCCCTATATATATATATATATATATATATATATATATATATATATATGGGGGAAATGGGGCTGTCCCCTAGGGGTAGCCAACATGGCTGCCCCCACCTTATTTTTCGCAAATGTTTTTTATTTTTTGAAAAAATATCACCATGTATATTCATCTCTATATCCCTCCTATATGTCATTCGAATTTCGTCAGAAAAAGAGACTCTTAGGGTCTCTATCTAGACGTCATTTTTTTAACGGTCGCAGGATTTTTTAAATCGACCCTGTCTGGATGGAAGCCGTAGGAGTCTCTGTTTCTGACGAAATTCGAATGACATATAGAAGGGATATAGGGATGAATATACATGATGATATTTTTTTCAAAACAAATAAAAAATTACGAAAAAAGGGGTGGGGGCATTCATGTTGGCTACCCCTAGGGGCATCCCCATCAACCCCTATATATATATATATATATATATATATATATATATATATATATATATATATATATGGAAAAAATGGGGCTGTCCCGCCCCATTTTTCGGCATTTTTTTAAATTTTTTTGAAAAATAAAACCATGTATATTCACCCCTATATCCCTCTTATATGCCATTCAAATTTCGTCAGAAACAAAGACTCCTACGGCCTCCATCGAGACGATGTCGATTTAAAAAATCCTGTTACCGTTAAAAAATGACTGTCTGGATGGAGGCCGTAGGAGTTTCTGTTTCTGACGAAATTCGAATGGTATATAGGAGGGATATAGGGATGAATATAGATGGTGTTATTTTTAAAAAAAAATTGACAAAATAAGGTGGGGGCAGCCACATATGACCCTATATATATAGGGCTTATCCAATGAGCTCTGTGCCCATTAACGTTTCAATAAGCAACCATTTTAGGCCATACACGTGTATTAGTAATAATTATATTTCTAATTATAGGCTACCACGTATTTAAAAAAATCCTATATTTCCTATTATACAACGCCCTTAAAAATTGGAAGACGGTTTTGGAAAGAAACGATTCAAATAAATGATTCCACGCGGATGATTAAGGATCCAAACGCTATGATAGTAATAAATATAATTCGGTTAAGTAAATGCTTACTGTGAGATCAGAATATCAAGACAATGATTAGTAATTTACATCCAAATAGTTACATTGTACATAATTTAGTGATATGTATAAAATGGTCAAGTAAATATGTGTTGTGAGATCAATAATAACATAACAAATGGTTAGTAATACCATTGTCGATGTAATGTGCATTGCATTAACAAATAGTTACTTTCTTACTTGAGCAATGCCCATGACTTACTGACCATTACTTTGTTATTACTGATCTCATAGTAGCTATTACTTCGTACACATATTACTGAACATGTGATATAAGACATGGATATATACATTACTGAACACAAACAATAATTTACTTGATAACTGTATATATATTACTTGAGTGTCATCTCTAAATTACTGAATTCTGTTCAAAGTAACAAACGTATGGAAATTACAGACCATTTGTTATGGTTTTACTGACTTCACAACAAGCACTTACTTGTCCATTGTGTATATATTACTGAAATCTGCACCATGTAATAAAAAGAATGTATTACTGACCGTTGTTTGGATATTACTGACATCACAACAAGCACTTACTTGTCCATTGTGTATATATTACTGAATTTTGCACCATGTAATACAATGAATGTAAATTACTGACTGTTGTTTTGGATATTACTGATCTAGCAACAACCATTTACTTGACTAATATATATATATATATATATATATATAGAGGAAAATGGGGCTGCCCCCTAGGGGGAGCTAACTTAGCTCCCCCCGCCCTATTTTCTTCAATTTTCTTTATTTTTTTTGAAAATTTTTTCCGTGAATATTCATCACTATATCCCTATATTATGTTATAAAAATTTCGTGTCAAACAGAGACTCCTACGGCCTCCATCCAGATAGTCATTTTTTTAACGGTAACAGGATTTTTTAAATCGACCCCGTTTGGATGGAGGTTGTACGAGTCTCTGTTTCGCATGAAATTTGAATGACATAATATAGGGATTTAATAATGAATTTACACGGTTTTAGATTTCAAAAAAAATAAAAAATTTTGTGAAAAAATGGCGGGGGGAGCTAAGTTAGCTCCCCCTAGGGGGCATACACATTTTACCCATATATATATATATATATATATATATATATATATATATATATATATATATATATATATATATATGGGAGCTGGGAGCCTAAGCCCAGGGTGTAGGTAAACTACCTACACCCGGTTTTTTTGCATGATTTTTGAGTTTTTTTAATGAAATCTTAGGGGGATTTTATTAATATATTAAGAGGAATATGTGCTTCAAGTTTCATGCAAAACAAACACTACTAACACATTCATCTAGAAGGGGTCAATTTCAGTAATTCTGAGACCGTTAAAATTTGATAGTCTCGATGAAGATGATAGGAGTCTCGAATTAAGTTGAATTTGAATGACACAATGGTGGTATATAGTGATCTAATTCCCCCAAGATTTCATTTCAAAAAAATCAAAAATCTATGAAAGAATGAGTCGGGTGTAGGTAGTTACCTATACCCCTGGGTGTAGGCTCCCTTCTCTCTCTCTCTCATATATATATATATATATATATATATATATATTATTGACATAAGCATTTGGATCTCGATTTTCTGC